>VYZX01015909.1:55385-107593 GCA_013401335.1 Brachypteracias leptosomus | reverse complement strand
GCTCCTCAGGCCTTGTCCCACACACAATCACGTGAGTTCAGACACATTTGAGATGAACAACTATTCTAATAAGTTGAGTATGTGAATTTTCAGTGACCAGATGGCAATTAGGAGCTTATTTTGAGCTTTCTTTCCTGTCTACTTGCCTGAAGTTTGGCTTCAAGGCTGTAACAACAGGTTTTCCTCTATGAGGAAATCTTTTTTTTGAGCCAAGACCTTCTTTTTCTCTTCCTGTTATTGATTTGATGAATTTTAAGATAGGGAGGAATGTCCTTTCTTTCCAAGTAAAAGGCCATCATATAAAAGAAACCAATCATATATTAAATATCAACAAATGATCACATGTTGATAAACCTACATGTACTTAATGAAATCTCAGATTGAAATCTGAGCATATGACTGGTCTTCTACTCTGTAGAGGATTTTACTGTTCATAAAAAGTAAGCAAATTTGTTACTCTAGGGAGAAACACTTTAAGCAGGGTGTTCATCCTCTTTCCTTTGGTTTCTTTGTAATAACACACTTCTAACACTGTTTAAAAGCCTAGGAAGTATGAATTTTATTTAATATTATTCTATTTAATAAATACTTTTGTTTTGCTCTGCCAGGGAGTAGCTTACTGCTTTAACACACCACTGGGCATTTATTTGCTGTGGGAAAAATCCAGTCATTTTCAGCAAGAAATCGTGCATCTGGGAGTTATTTCCATTCAATCTCTGGTTGTTTCCTTGGTGTACTATTTCTAAAGATACATAAAACAGACTGTCTTACCTGTCAGCAGCCTATGGTAATAAAATATTTTATATGGAATTTGAATGTTGAGAGTCTCTGCTTGGCCTTTTAATTCATATTTAGAATCTATATCAGACATAGAGTTTACTGGCCTCTGTGCCTAATTCTAAAGTTTGCTGATCTCAAACACAGTCCTCTGAGATCAATGAGAATCATTTTATTTAAATTCTTAGTTCATTTGGTCTAGCCTATCTTCTCTTCACAAGTGAAACACCGTGAAATATAGTTATGTAATTAACATTATGAAATACATAGTATAAACGCTTCTTTTAAAATAAGAACACAGTGTGTCTTGAAGCTTTCAAAGGTGTTCAGTCACTCTGTGAGTTAATTTGCCACACCTGGGAACTCATAATTATGAATGAAGAGAACCTGATAGGTCTTGAAAGAAGTCAATTCTGCTGTAAGTAAATATCTATTGGAAGAAAACTTACTACTTCTGACTTCGGTGTTACGTGAAAAATGTAACAAAAAATTCTCAAGAGTTTTGAGATTTTATTAATGAAAATAAGAAATGAGTTTTACTGGCTTGAGTTTTACAGTTTTCATAAGTAAATACATAATGGGAGATACTTCAGGTACTTTTCCTAGCCATTGTCTTTGTATTATTGCATTAAAATTAATTTTATTCACTTAGCCTGAGATACATTATTTGACCACAAAAGTATTTAACAGGAAACTTTTATGCCCTAAATAATTTAGGAAGAAGAAGAATTTAGATTGCTTAGGTTACTTTGAGTAATTTAGAGATGACAGTAAAGGACATTGTAATTCAATAATAATTTGAAAGTAAAAATTATTAGAAATAAATCTTTGTTTAATCCTATTTTGCTTTCTTCTTGCATTAATTTTCTTAGGGGTGGTGAATAAGGAAATATTTGCTTTAAAAGGAAATGGCTATGAAAAAAAATTGCCATTTCAACTTATAGCTTATCAGTTATACTTTGAAGAATTTATTTTAAGTGAGTTAAAAGATTTATGAAATCCAGTAAGTTTTCCACTAGAGAAAAGTCACACCACAATAAGACATATACTGCCTGACTCTCTTTGAGGACCTGTATTTTTTCCACTGATGGAAGGATCATTTTATTGAAAACAAAGATTTATTTAAAAGTCCCCCCTCCAGTACTGTCTGAGCCAACTGCCAGTACTTATCATTTCTGTTCGGGGCTCTCCCCCTAATTTGGGCCAACCTCTGAGACTTTAAAGAACATCTAGACTTTGTCTTAACCACAAACTTCATTTGCACATTATTTTCCCCATCATATAACACATGGGAATAACACACAGTAGAATGGAGATGTACTCCAACAAAGAGCCTCCAAACCTGTGGGATGATATATTTATGTTAAAACTTGGGCATCAATAGAGCTGTAGTGACAATGATTGCTTTATACCGCCTCAGGGAACTAATCAGACAGACAGGACACAGGATCAGCACCTGAGTCTGCAAAATTAAAGGACTCTGTAAAAACTTGTCATTTTTTTGTTAAATATAAGCACAAAAATAATAAACAGTTATCACCATTACTCATATATTTGAGATATTGCAACCATTGCTTTTAGTTTTATAGGAAAAGCATGCTGGCTCTCATTACTGCTTGATGATAATAGCTGATGCTGTTAAATTTTCCTTTTCATTGTAATCACAGAACAAAATTTACTAGAATTCTATCAAACAACAGAATTGTACTTTTAAACGTAAGTAGAATATTATTATCATTATTATTCCCTCTACCAGAATCAGGATCTCAGAAGCAGCAAGAATAACTAAAGCAAGATGAACAGACAAACCTATCAGAAAGTTTAGTCTGTAATTCTCTTCCTCAGTGTTTTAGAGAAACTCATTAACGTGCTTTCTGTGGGATACGGAGTTCCACAACAGGGCTCCTTCCTATTTAATGTTGTACTCTTGCAATACCACTGGCAGTGCACACAGTGCACTGAGGTGACTGGTGATGTGCTGTCTTTTTCCATGCCCCACATTCTTTTACAAGTCTGGGGCATAATGATCATAAATTGGTCAATCTTTCCTCATGTCCTCAACCAAATGTTCACATCTTGTATAAAATAAAACGTAACATTAAAATGCTCTCCTCTTTTTATTGCCACCATATCTGATCTTCCAGGACACACTTCATGAACAGTATGGTTCAAAACCCCCTATAATATTTTTCTACATTTATTCTTCACCCCTTTATCAGGTCTATGATGGCAATATGTCTTTCCTATTGCAGTCTATACTTCTTGCAAAGCATCTAATGCTCAATAATGCCAAATATGTCATGCCACACTTTACGTTTACCAGCAGCCAACTTGGTATATCTGCTTATTGTAGGATTTATAGCCTCAGAGCCTAGCCACAAATCCTATTCTCCTGCCTTGGAGATTTCCTACCATCTGTCCGTGCTGTACTATTACTTATGGTTTAGAATACCTTGCTATACCATAACTTGGTTTTAGAATTTGATTCCAGGTTCACTTATTTCATCTTGTCTCCTCAAATAGTTTATCCTCCCTGCTTAATAGAGCTATTTTATTCTACTCCACTCTCCTAAATCCTCAACCCTTGTCCTCCACTCCTCCTGGCAGACACCTTGAGTTTGGCTACTCAACTTCTGTAACCAACTGCCTTCATCCAGTGTACACCTACAGAGAAACAGAATGAAGCCAAAGCAGCCAATATATTTTGTTTTTCTTAACTTTATAGTGAGCTTTGTTTTCAAGAATTTTACTAAATTCCGAAAGCACTTTTTCTCCAACATGACATTTCATATTGATAATAACAGTAATTATTATAAACTGATAAAGGACTTCTTGACTGTGAATCTGAAAGTATTTCATGAACAGTGAATATCACAGTAATTCTGAATGGTAAGTCAGATTTAACATCCCTGTTTTAACATCCCTGCTTGCCTCAGAGGCACTGAGGGAGAGAAAATTAATCCAAATCTTCAGACAAAAACAATCTTTGCTGAAGCCCGGATTCATGTAGATGTTATCATGCAGAAATTTGAATACACTAAATTTTCTGCTCCCCTTCCCTCGCCCCAAAAAAACCTCCTTTGAAGTATTTATCCCCTTTTTTTCAGTATAAAGATTTTCCAAAAGCTTAATATTTGAAAACTTAGCAATTTCTGACTTTCCTTCTTTCCTTCCTCATTTGATGTTATTAGACATCTAGAAATAATTAAATTATTAAATGTAGCTATAACATGTCTGTTTTAACTTTTTTAATCTGATTGTGTATAAAAATCAAATATTGTAAAGTAAATTAAAAAATAAGCTTTCTGTTGTAAATTTACTACCTAACACTGAGTGGCAGATTCACCATGTCGTAACTGTTTATTAGAGATAGAAGTCAATAGTGACATGCTGGTAGGAAGGTTGGTAACGCTTTTTTATACTTAGTAGCATTTGATTCTCTAACATTAAAATATTATTCATACTTTCAGCAGGCATTACATGCTGAGTGTTTTTTACATGATAGCTCAAAAGGATCATATCATGTCTGCAGGAGTAAGGATTTATGTTTGATACTAAGATAGGTTTTTAGAAGTTTTTGGAAAACCTTTTCAGTTTTGAGCATTTGCACTTTGACACTTTTTTCTCCTATAAACTGCAATTGAAATTGACTGCAAATATTTTGTCATTTGACACAGAATTTGTAAGTGCTGTTTCTACTGAACAAATAGTGGAAAATGTCTTAGGAAAAAAGGAACACTATTACCCTAATTGCAGGAGAAACAGCTTAATGATGACACATGAATTAGCTGGATACTTCCTCTAATTGAAGGAAAAATAATAACCAAATTTCATGAATGAAATAGATTATGTATTTTGCTATTAAGAGAAATAAACTACATTATTAATTACCTACCTTTTACCTCCCTACTCTCATACACTTGTTCTAGAGCTTGGTATGTGTGCAATCTGTTCAGAATGTTTTCTTTCATTCAAAGGAAGATTATGAAAAAAGAGAAGTACTATTTATCACAAGCAACATCAATTATTGGCTAAAAACCCACATAGCTAAACCCAAAACTTGGAATAATAAAGCCCCATTTTCCATCCTCTGTTTCTGAAGAAAATAACACAAACCCATCTTCCTCAGCAATCTGCTTTGCTAGTCTCATGTTGACATGTGACATTCTTATTTTTATTGCAAAATTCTCAGAGGTGAGCCCAAAGCTATGTTTGGAAGAATGCTTTCCTGGCACAATAATTCCAACTTGCTCTAGACTTTACTGAAGCAGATCAAATACTCTAATGCCTAAACGATCAATAGCATTGTGGGTGCAGATGAATTAATTCTATTAACTTAGGTCGTATAGACTATCATCTAGTATTCATACCTCTATAGAGCTGTGTGTATATATATCTTTAATTTTATTCAAATAACAGTTATGTTCTACTCTGACTCTTCCTCCAATCATTTGAGATACTATAACCCAGAAATAATACCAGAATTTGAAAACTCATTTCGCTTCTGGGAAAAGTCCTCTACTTCAGTAGAAGAGCTGGATAAAACTCAGATTTTCTTATTCTTTTGTTCTTCTATGCTCTTTCAGACACAATCTCTGTCCTGACAGTGATCTGAAAGTGTGACAACATGCAGGAGTGGAGACTGTCCTCTAAGACATGGTTTGTCATATGCCTGACGTATGCTTGTTGTCAGTATAGCCTTAGTATCGTGAACACATATTCTGCTGTATGGTCTGAAGATATAAGCAACGGAAGCCTGGAGGAATTATTTTTTATATAACTTGTATCTCATAAAAATGGTTTTCAACACATAGCTCCTTCTTTAGGTTTGGAAAAAAAGCAACTGATTTTAGAGCTAAGTAAGAGTTGAAACCAATTGATTCAGGTTTATTTATATATGCATCAGTTAGGCCAGAGGTATCTTGTTTCTGAGGAGTGGAGGCAGGATCAGGAGGTGAAGGAATAGGAATAGGACAGAGTGAGAAGATAAAGTTAGTTATCTCTCGGGGGCAAGAGAAAAAGTAGCTCATAGCCTGCTATGGACACAGGCAGATAGCAAGAAGGGATAATATAATGTACCATAAAAATATTACCACTTTTGACTTGATAGTTTTGGTGTCCAGTAGAATTATGAATTTTAAATTACAAATTTTTCTTTGTAAGGTGTTTTACAGATTTTTCTTGAGGATCAGGATACAACCTATCCTTCATTGCAATTAAATTGATTAAATTCTCTTTCTGTCTCAAAGACCAATGAAGTAAACTGGAAAATTTGTATTCTTCAGTGGTTGAAGAGAGCAAACACAGTCAGGGTGATTTATCCTGGATCATACGCATTCACAGAGGTTGTAGGACAATCCTTCTCACAAGGGCACACGTTCAGCCACTTACTCACCTCTAGTGCTCTCCAATAACACTCCACCCAGTGAATGTCTTGTCAAGGTTTAGGGTCAGGGCTCTATAACTCTGTGGTTCAAAAGTGCCAGGTCTCCAAATTCACATAGTCCAATAAACTCTGTTATCCCTCTCCTCCACCTGGCTGGAGGCGGGGCTCCTCTAATTCCGAGGGTAGTACCCACTATTGACAACTGGGTTCACATGGTTTACCTGGTTCACGGGGTTTACATAGTTCACAGGGATTACAGGATATGTCTTAATACCAATTCTGACGTATGAGTAAGATTATAGCAAGTCAGCATTTATGTTAGTGACATGTAGCATGTTAAGTAAAATTTTAACAGGAAACAGTGCGTGTCCATAACAAGCAGAAGCTATGTATTCAGTTATCTTTCAGATATCTTTAAGATAACCACAAATAAAAATCCCTCCACAAATGCATATGTTTACATCAGTCATTTAATTTGGGGGGTTTTTTTGCTACTTCCAAAGCAAGTTTGAAAGAACCAATAAGTTGTCCTAAAATTGTGCTGTTTCAAATTTCTCCCAAATATATAGCTTGATCCTTTACAGCCTTTCAGTCACTGTACAAAGGATGGACTCTTTACCACTTTTCTCCTTTTTTTGCCCATATCTATCTTATCAAAAGTTTGAGTCAATGAGAGTTTTCAAACTTTCCTCTCCCAGGGTGTTCTCAGAAGCACAATCTGAGAGTGTCTTACATAGAACTCACATCTTTCTCTCCACAGCCCTGAAAGGCTCCATGCTATATCTTACTGTGTTTGCTAACTTCTCAGATATTCTTTGTTATGGAAATTCTTCAGTCATTTCTTTTATTTTATACCAAAAATCCTTGAGTTGTTTGCAGAGACCTGGGTTTTCCGTTATTGAAAGAAAATAAAAAGAAACAGCTACATTTCTGCTCTAAGATGAGGCAGAATAACTTCACACAGGCTCATTACTCTTTGGATAGGGAACTACGTGAGATTTTGAGAACGCATCTGATTTGTTGTTTGCTGTACATTTTAATGTTCTGGAGGGGAACTGCTCATCATACTACTCTGAACAGTGTCCTTCTGAAGTATATAATGAAATTTAAATCTTATTCCTTGGCTTCTCAGCCAGTTCCTTTTAGACATCCTCAATTCATATTTAATTTCTACTGTGTTAATCCAGCTAAGATAATTAAATAAGTCAAATTTGTGTGTCCTGTATAAAAGCCATATCATTTAATAGTTAAATTCCTAATGATTTGAATAAGGAAAAGGTCTTTTGGTACAAAGTATTACCGGAATCACAGTCCCTTAGTGTAAGTGAGGAGAGACTTTTTTCTTTCCTTTAGAATGAATTTTTTTTTTTAATAACAGGGAAAATGAACCTGATTAAATCTATCAGAGCCTTATAATAAAGGGAAATTGCTGTCTCAGTCCAAAGTCAAGGATCATACTGAATGCACATTGAAACTAAGAGCAACCCCTAAAATGGTTTTTAAATAGTGCTGATGTGTAACTTCACTAAAGATGTCAGATACATCTCTGATAACACTGTGGTCTCATGTTGCTTAAAAAAGAAACAATGACATGACGAGCTGAAGTGCTGGGGCCTGAATTGTGGGCCTCTAGTTGGAGTTGACCTGTGGATGAGTCACAACTCAGCAGAATGTTTTTTTTCCCCTACTGGCTTCGGATTCCAGAGGCAGAACTTGGCCCACCTGTGTTTTTGTGGCTCTGCCCTCACACAGGTGGTTGTTGTTGGGGTGAGGCCAGGACTATATCAACCAGGAGCTGCTCAGTTAGAAGAACTTTTCATTGGGTGTGGCTTCTGTTGGGACTGGTCATGTCTTGCTGAGCTCTCTTGGTGATATCCTTCCATGTGAAAGGCCACTGAGGGGCTATCTCTGCCCATTGTGTCCAGCAGGCAATGCTAGCACCACAGTGGACAGTGGAGGAGCTGCGCTCACAGGAACCTGTGACAGGACTGTTTGAAAGAAGACTTCTGAGGGGATGTTGCTGAGTTCGGTGTTGGCCTGTGGGATCAGGCAACTGATGGCAGCATAAAATGATGATGGCTGAACTGGCACAACACTTGCACTGTAACATTAACTGTGAATGTCCTTGCCATGAAATTATTTTGTTCCTGTTTTTAATTTTTTTTTCCTGTCCTGTGATTTTGGAACAAGTCACTACCCAGTAAAAATAAATTCATAATAGCTATACTAAAAGCCATGTCATTTTTTCTTAATGGAACCTAATTTATATATACATTTTATTTATGGGGAGAAAAAGGACTTAGCAGAATAGCCCTAACCTAGGAGTAATCTGTTAGGCAAACCAGAGTAGATAGTGAGACTGTGAGACCTGCAATGGAACAACAACAAAAAAGATATTCAATAGTGTAGTTTCTTTTGTTTATGTCATGTGGTGTTTTATGGAGCTTCTAGTAAGTTTAGGATTTTTAGTGCTGTACCTTCTGCTGTAAACTCTTCTTTGGCGATCTTCTACAGCAATTGGAATAATAAATGCATTTTTAGGATAGCTTTTTTGGCAGCACTTGTTTTGTCAAAAAAAGAAAGGATTTGAGACTTGTACATAGTAATAGCTGTAGATAGGACAGATACTGGGCAGAAATGTTGCCTAGATATTTTCAAAGTTATTTGATCTGGGGATAGTAATTTGTGATTCTATTTTTACTTCATTGGAAAAGGTCATGGAATCCTGCAAAAATATTGTTGGAAAATAACAGACTGCATATTGTAATCGTGCATAGAGGACATGTCTTTCTGATTGAATGCAGCAGAAATTGTGACACAGTGAAAGGGATGTTGAAAGACTTTTAGAGCAATCCTGAAGTACTTGGTATTAGAAACAAAGGGAAAAAAGTGTTATTTAATTCTAGGAAAGGTAGAGATACCTTTGAGAAACAAAAATCAGCCAGAGATGTTAATTGTTTCTCTCTAATCTTGCTTAATGATATGTCTATATAAATGATGTAAATAAGGTGGAGATTGTGTATATGAAAAGTTTGGTGAACAGGAGTGAACAGGCAGTGAAATCATTGGTATTTTGAAAGAGATGTTGATTTTCTTTGGATTATAAGATCCTGCTGAAAAGTAAATGCTGGTTGTTTATGTACCTCTCTTGCTCCAGGCATCTATTCACTCTAATTTAAGCTGTTCTAAGCACATGACTTAAGTGCATATCATATATCGCAAGAGATCAGTTAGATGAGTTGGCTAAATTTTAATGACGGGGTGGAAGAACTCCCCTTTGCAAGGTTTCCTGGTGATCCAGTGCAATAGCTGAGATGCCAAAGCTGTGCAAATATTCCTTAGCATCATTTATCCCTAAATGCATATGTTTTTCTTCAAAAAATATACTTTCTGCTTAGATCTTTCACACGTAATGTTACATGTGGCCATATTATCTCCACTGACAACAGGCAGATATTATGTTACCCAGTATATCAATCTGAAATTTGACACAAGAGAACTATGTAACCTCTGCAATATGACACACATTGGAACATTACCTTAGCAACTCATGATCTTTGTGGAAGGTGAGTGAAATACTAACTGTCAAAAAAAACCCCAAACCATATCCTGATGCTGGTCTCAGTTTGGAAGGTGCCTTGACAAATTTGACACACATTTATTACAGACCTGGATGTCAACGAGAACATTTTAGAATATACTGGGGATTTGTCTGGTTTGCCATCCTCAGAGATAAGATCCAATCAAGGAATGAAGATAAATAACTTGTCTATTGCTAAATCATTGAAAAATTGTGGAAGAAGCAGGTTTTCAAAGTAAACTCTATTTCTTCCCATCTTGAACTGGAGACTAATAATAAACAGATGGAATTTTACTAGTAGGGCAATATAAGAGAGAAGTTGCTAATGGGAAAAAGGAGAGCACATACATTCTGCCACTAATTCCAAAAGATCAGATTTCATTTTGGAATTAAAATGATAATTTGCAATATAACGTATAAGTAGCTTGAAGAAAGTGAAAAATAAAAAAAACAACCTAAGAATCTTCAAAGCTAAGGCTGCTGTTTCCTTCTCACTTCTTTAGTCTCCTTTGACAAATCCAGGCCTACTGGCAGAGCTGCTGAATGTCTTTAGCTTGTGCACCTCTTGAAGGACCTCCCAGAAGAGATCCAAAGTGAGTGTGTAAGAGAGCTGAAGTGCTTTTCTTTGCTTTCTTACTGCTGTACTGACTCATGATTAAAATGGACGAAAGAGAGGAAAGAACCTACCTTTGGCAGGATGGAGTTTAAGGCCTCCTTTAGATATGCATTGTTCCTTAAGCGCTGCATGCTCGGTATTCCTCACTGAGAAAGCACACAGACATGTGTAGGTGGAATTACAGTCAAAAACTGCTATGTGTGGTTTGTGTTCTGAACTTTCATGTCATGATGACAACCATTTCTGGAAGTATGAAATACACTGTTTATAATATTGGCAATGAACTATGGGGATTGAAAGAAATACCACCAATGATATACTAGAAAACAGTGAAATCACAACTTTGATGAAAATGATGGAAACAACATCTGGAGTGCAGAGGAATAAAATGTTCTTCCTAATATCATTGTAAATGAGAACCCAGCAGAGTAGGTAGAAGTTCATGTGGGATATGCTGTATATTATCAGTGAACTTTTGTCCTGAGAGCGTTTTCTTTTCAGCAGTTTTACAAGATACCAGAAGTAATTCCAGTCAAGAAGCTCCTTAATGACTGTATTGTTCACATGTTGGGCAAAACTGTCACACTGAGACAACTAGTGATATCATGGATATGTCATTGCACAGTGTTAAAATATACTTTTGTCATATTGTTGCCTTTTCTGATAATAAAAAAATGTACAAGAACAAAAAAACCCAAGAAGCTGACTGAAGTTGCTGGTTGTCTGGGAGCATTTTCAGCAGTCCCAGTTGTTTCTGTCCAAGGCGATGCAGCTGTGCAAGCTCAGCCTCAAGCTATCTTTTACCATGATGGCAAAAGTGTCACTGCTTTTCCCACAGCTGCTCTTGCTTCTTGAGGGCTCAAAGCTAATGCTGTGTACCACAGTGTAAGAGGGAAAGATCTGTTTACTTGCCTGCTGCTTTCTCTGCTGGCAGCACAATCCCCTGTTTTCCTATTCTGTTGCTCAGAAAGCTTATGTCACTTTGATAAAAAATGAATCATAAGAAAAAGGCACAGTAATATGAGAGAAACAATTTCTCTTTGAATAAGAAACAGAATCAATATCGTTCTTGTAATCTTCAGGACAGCATAAGGTTAAAAGTGAAGGACAAAGCCTCCAGCTCTGGATCAGTGGTTTTATGTTATCACAAGAATAATTAGTTGCCCGTGGAAGAAAGCTGCTCTTTTTCATAGGAAATACAGAGACACAGAGACAATCCAAACCACTCTGCTGGTAGGCAAGGGGATGTCTGGTGAGCATCAGCAGAAGCTGAGGACCTTCATTCATGGTTACACAGAAAGAGAGGCATCTCAGGCTGAGATTAAAGGGACAAATAATGAACTGACACAAAAGAGAGACACTTATTTTGCTCTGTAATCCATAGCTTAAAAGAATCTTCTTCAAAGAAATATTCTTCTTTGAACAAGTCAGTCTTTTCCAGTTCAGAGGAACAGACAAATAGATTGATGCTCTGGTGTTTTTTAGAATCATAGAATTGTCAGGGTTGGAAGATACCTTAAAGATCATCTAGTTCCAAATCCCCTGCCATGAGCAGGGACACCTCCCACTAGATCAGGTTGCTTAGAGCCCCATCCAGCCTGGCCTTAACAACTTCCAGGGATGGGGCTTCCACCACCTCTCTGGGCAACCTGTTCCAGTGTCTCACCACCCTCATGGTGAAGGACTTCTTCCTAGCGTCTAATCTGAATCTAACCACCTCTAGTTTTCGGTCCATTTTCTTCTGAACCGTGCAAATACCACTGCATTTAAGCTAGCAAAAATACATTAAAACACATTTTAAAAATGCTTGTGATTATTTGGATGATATAAACAGATTTGAAAATGTAAAAGTAGATTCATACAGTTTGCAAATATATGCTGATAATCTCTTCCAAAATGAAATCATGCCTCAGAATATCTTAGGTAGGTCATGGGCATGTTAATTACACACAAATATGAGTGTATATATATGAAATATATATATATATACACTTTTGATATAACATCTATATGTATACACACATATATAAACAGTAATGTTTACACCATGAGCAACCATGTAGGCTTCTTTAAGCCTTCCCTTTCATGCTTTGATATGCATCATCAACTATTCATCATGCTCATATTTAGGGTGCATGCTGTTAGGACACTGAATCATCCCTTATGCTTTCTGTGAAATATATTTGCTTGCGAAAATGCAATAAATAAAAAGAATGTTTACACATAACATAATTTTTATATGATCTTATAATTTTTCTGAGGTCTTCCAGCACCTCTCAGAGTTCAATAAACAAGACTGATCATTTTTTAGTTACAGATTATTTTCCCTCCAGACTTTGCTCTGAAACAGAACCAAATGAAAACATTTTTACAGGGCATTTCTGCATTCTGGCAAGAGATGGTAGATTATAAAGATGATGAGTTCATGTAGGAAGTTAGCAAGGTAGAGCTGTCTCTATACAAAAAATAATTCTTCTCATACAGAGAAAGCATGAAAATATATTAATCACTGATGATATTAAGAAAAGGTAAAATAAGGTGTGTTTTTATGGAATTAAAAAAAAATTCCCCTGTAACAACAAATCCTGCTACTACAGTTTTCATTTGTCAATGATGATAAATTCGTAGCAGATGAACGTTTTAATAGTAATTACTCAGTTTGGGGTATATAAAGATTTTAGACTGGGTTGTATGGAGGAAAAAAGCTGTTTCACTTCCTAATTTTGAAAGAATGTTGTTTCTCATGTTCCTTCTCTTTCCTTCTTCCATCCCCTAACCCCACGCTGACTAGGCACAGCACTTCAAATGTGAGATAAAAGTACTGTAAGGCATCCTGGGATCCTGTAATTCCCACTGAAACACCATCAGGGAAAGCAAAGCTGTCGGGTATAAAACCTGCTGATCTTTAGGGATGACTTGGAGGATATTTTGCCTTTATTAGCCTCTTCTCTTGCCAGACTATAATTCACTTACATATCTGTCAACAGCCTCATCAATGTATGAATATGACTTTCATGAAAATTACTGTACTATAAAGCTTTCTTTATTGTGTGATCTTAATTGATTGATATACAGGAGCAGAAAGACAACAGAACCATGATACCATATTATTTTGCCCTCTGGTCTCAATAACTCTGTCTGCTAGGAAATAAAATGACAGGCAGTACCTTTGTAAATGATTTTTACATGCCTTTGAAAAGATGGCAAGCTAAAGGGCAAGTAACCTTAACCAACAGAAATCTACAAACATGTCTTAGAAAGGCACTTGAAGTGTTGTTTGTGTGGGGGTTGGACAGTCAATTCATCCTTGCTCCCATGATTAGGAGGGTTATATGACAGAGACTGCTTTGAAAAATAAGGCTTTGCAGGCTCTGAGCACTGGAAAACCCTTACAGCCTAGCATTTACTGGGAGACTCTGACATCAATACGACAACCATAACTGCAACACAGGAAGAAGCAGGTATTTTTGGCTCTGTACATTAGGTTATCTGGCTCACATAGTAAAATGCAAAAGAAGACTGTAGACATTTTGAGAATGGCTTTAGCCTTACTCTGAAGACAATGGCATTTTGGTGAAGGAAGCCCACGGGACTAAAACTGAGGCTACCATGCACAAGTTGTGCGAGAGTGATGGAAATGAAAACTGCCTTGCTCCAGCACAGTAAGCTGAGCTTGTGTTGACTGAGTCAGTGTATAGTCACATTGGGACCAGCTGGTTATGAGGGAATTTAATTGGCTTTTGCAAAATTTTGGAAAAGACAGATGCTGCAGGGTTGGCTGTGTTCCTGCAACAAGATTGTCATACTGTAATTTCCCGCTGGTGTGTTCTGCATCCTTGGAAGCCCAGTTAACCAGCTAAACTTTGCTTGAAGCAATCAGAACTAGGAATGTACTGGTTTTCTCTGGGGCAGCTACTTTCTTGTTTTATACATGCAAGAAAAAACAGAAGTTGTCTTTTTTAGTTAAATGAACTATAGCACCAGCACTTTATACTAGCAAGGCTTTAAAAAGAGGCTATTCTGTATACTCACAATGTCTTATATCTCCAGCACACTCTAATGCTTTCCTTTCAAAATGACACACTCATGATTTTTTGTCCCTTTTGCTGGGCTTTGTATCTGACTCAACTTTACCTTCCAAGCCATTTCCAAAACATACTGTTTCATTAGCTGTACAGCCCTATGATCACTCTTTTCAGGACCTTAGACCTCTCATCCAGGTGATTCTGTTTACTTTTCTTTCCTTGATTCTCCTGTTCCCCTTGTATCTATCAAAATCAGCTGTACTACAAACAACTCCCCTGAAGTGCCGGGGCCTGGGTTGTGGGCCATGAGTTGGAGTTGACCTACGGATGAGTCACAACCCAGCAGAATGTTTTATTCCCCAAGTGATTTCAGGCCCCAGAGACAGAACCTGGCCTACCTGTGTGAGGCCCTGCCTTCCCCCAGGGTGATCATGGGTGGGGTGGTGGACGAGGCTAGAGCTGTAGTAACCAGGAACTGACCAGTCTGTGAGAAGAAACAAAAAGTTGATCAGTTTGAAGAGAGTTCCTGAGGAAGAAAGTTCCTGTTGGGAGCAGTTTGCTGAGCTCTCTCTGTGTTATGTTTCCCCATGGCCTGAGGAAGAAGAGAGCTAGCAGCACATCCCCATATGCTGCATTCTTTCAATTCTTTAAAGAGTTCAGGGAAGACACCAGAGGTGCTCTGCTCTATGCAAGCCAGTCTATGTGCTCTACTTCTTCAATATGGACAGAAATGTGTTGAACACTGCATCTATTAAAGAATAGATTCCTCCTCTTAGTGTCAGAGAAACAGTCTCCTAGTTTTCTCCTACCTTTCTCTAAGACAAGCTGTGTAGTCAAATTTCTTGCCAATGGTGGTCTGAAGGAAGATGATTCTCATTTGTATCAGCTACATCATATTTAGTTCATCCATCAGCATTTATTTTCTAAGTAAGCTTTGTGCATTGCCAAAGATACTGCAAAGATGCTTCTTGTTCAAGTGACTAGAATGTTTTAGAGAATGATGTCCATTGACACAGGATCCATACCGGAAATTAATTTAATAACCTTTATTCTATGGTAGCAAGATGCGAAGACCAGCATTCAAAGACTGATTATAAGCATACAGTCAACATCAAGAGTTTTCACTGGAGCTCTGGATGAATTAAAAATGCATATGAATAACACCAACTTCTTCATCTGCAGAATCCAAAGGTCTCAAGGCAGCAGAATGGTTTCTGATCTTTGCAGCAATCTTAGGGTAAGGCTCCACTGTGAAACAGAAGAAAGGCACACACAAAAAGTCCATACATATAGAAATGAAAGTTATAAAGGAGAGTTACTAACTTTCCATAAAATTCCTGTAACCAGCAAAGAAGATATTTTATTTCGGATGAGCTATCTCCATCTGTTGAAGTTCAAGGTTTACTAAAACTCCAGACTGAAAGTTCATTATGTATTAACTTACAAAAAATGTCCTATTATGATAGGCAATGAGAGTTGGAGGCTCACAAATGGAAAAGGGGACTTCACTCTAGCATGAAATGTGACATTGGTACTCTATGTGAATTGTTAGCATTGCCAGCATTGCCATTCTTGGACATCCCCAAGAAGCATGAGTATAGCCATATATAACCTTCCATGTAGGTTAATAGGTTCAGGGGAGAAAACAGTTACTTTTGCAATGCATAAAGAACTCTCCTCTGTACCTTAGAGACATTGCACAGGTCTTCTGGTGTATAGATCTGCAGGATTTATAGACATTATGGGATCTTGCATAGTTTTCTTTCACCTAGTTAACATCAAACAGGTTGCATTTAACAAACGTGTATCTCCAGGAGAGACCATTTAATTTTGATACAAAGACATGAAACAGCTACAAATTCACTATTTCCCTTGGGATTTCCCTATAATGATTAATCATCTTCATTGCTAGAAAAATGTCATGCCAGAAATATCTGGCATTACTTTCTGTCCGTATGTTCTTATTATGATTCTATGATATTAAATATCCTCTTAATACATAATTTATTGTTGTGAAGGCACTTGCAAGAAGTAATCAAGCCATCTCTTAAGCCCCTATTTTTGGGTTGAACAGATTGGGCTCTCAAACTCACTGCAAGGCAATTTCTCCAGCCTTTAAATCATTTATGTGGCTTTCATCTAGAGGTTTTCTAGCTACCTTTTTACTATGCAGACACTTAAACTGTATACAGTTCAATAATATTAGTGTCAGTCTTGGCATAGCTAAAAAGAAATGATTCTCTTTTCTCATAGACCTATTACTAATTTAAGTATCATTTGACTGCCACCTCTTTTTAGTGCTGCATCATATGAAAGTTTACATGGAGGGTTTTTTTATTAGGAATACGATATCAAGTCATTTATTCCTATGAACTCTACACTTGGTTTCTAGCACTAAAATCTTGCTTAGATTTTTATTTGAGCGTTCATTCAAATACTAACCTAGTTCACCCATCTTGTTAATCTATTTGGCTTTTTTGCCATTGTCCCTGTGCTCCCCATGTATTTATTCACTATGGACAACTATTTTAACAGTTTTGCTGATTTATAATGGGCAAAAGTACTTTATGATGTTTGGAGTAGAAGCATAAAATAATATCAAGGAAAAAAAAATAGAAACATTAAAGAAACAACATCATGATTGGATGTGCAGTCTTTTTCTTAAGTTTCTAGCTTTTTTTTTTGTGTTCTTAGTAAAACTTTAAACTCCTTTTTATAAAGATTAGTTCTCTTTGGGATAGAGATAGATTTTTTCAATCAAGATCTTTAGCTTTTATTATCCATTCACAGTGAATTGATTGCTTATAAACTATATTGAGTCCATGTTTATTTTCCCTTTTCTCATGTCTTTACCAGGTACTGATTTCCCACCCCATTCAAACTGCTGATGATTTCAGTGTTGATGCAAGTAGTCTTCTAAATAAGATTTTTCTCCATCTTGGAGATGTAATTCTTAAAACAGACCAATTTTTTTCTGCATTTTTAACAATGTTATAGGAAAAGGATTATAATTTTGTTTTCTGCAGAATTTTTACGTTTCTGTCTTAGTTGATTTTAATCCATCTGGGGCAGACTGACTGGAGCTTGCCTGTCCTTCCTTAAAGAGCTGTATCTTTAGACAAGTACTGCAGAAATTCTACTGATTGTATAATTGTCTTCAAGAACATAAAAGACCATACAAATGCCTGGGAAGACCTAGGATGTAAATTTGCACAATAAAGAAGCATAAAAGAAAGCTCAAGGTAAAATACAAAATTAACAATGAGACCACACTGCTTGAACAGCTTTATTCTTACCTAGCTAAAAGCTTGTTCTACTTAAATAAGCAGACAAAACAAACCAGTTACAGCCTGGTAATCTACGTATAGCTTGAATGCTACTGAAAACAAGCAGAGGCAAAAGTAAAATAAATCACTTCTCTATCTTAGCAGAGTTTACCTAAAGCTCTACTCCCTCTCCTCATTCTATTTTTCTTTTCTATTTTTTTCTTTTTAAAATTTTGAAAGTGTATCCCAGGCTTTTATTTAAAAAACGTTTTGAGCTCAAATATATTCAGCTGCAACCAGTTACTTCCCAGCTGGCATACTGCCAAGCCTAAATGTTGGTTTAATTCATGGTCTGGCAAAGAAAGGTCATGCTCTCAGGAGAAGGGTTGTGTTGCTGAGAGCTTCCTGTAAGTGGTACAAGAATAAAACTGCTTTTTCACTCCTCAGCATGCTCTCTTGCTGGTCTGTGGCGCTGTGGGATGAACACAGCTTCTGCAGTCTGTGGATTATGACAAGGTAAATTCATTGTGCCTTTACAACATCTTAATGCTCAGAACCCATTTTTAGGGTGAAATCAGTCCCTTTGATAATGTGCAATTGTTGTCACCTTTGCAGTCATGGAAGATGGGACAGACTTTGGACTTCCTATGTGAACCTTAGTTGAACCCCTAATTGTAGAAGGAATATTTAAAGTACTTACTATACAGTGTTCTCTCTCTCTTTTTTTTTTTTTTTTTTTGATGTCTGGGTGTTAGTTTTTATTTGTCCTTTCCTTTTCCTTTTTCTTTCTGTTCCTTTCCCTTCACTTCAGCCTGAGAGGCCTATATTGTGTTTTCAGGAGAAGCTGTTTCTCCTGTTGTGTGAATCATGTTCTATCTTAAATAGGAGATATTCTTGAAAGGAAACACCCAGAGGTTACTGAGAAGCTTCACCAAAACCTCAAATGCAGCTTCATTGGTATTAGCATTAACACAATGGCTAAGTAAAACATGCTAAGTAACTGCGTAATTAAATACCCTAGATTTTCCACCAGATTAACATCTGGGATGTGACAAGTATACATGTAGTCCCAAAGATGGCGAAGTCAGTATCTGTAAAAAATTTCTTCTAGACTTTGCTTTCAGAGAATAACAGACATTTCACTAGAATACACTTTTTTGAAAAAAGTTTGTGTTTTTTTCCTTCTCTTACAAACTGATACTTAACACTTGGTTGAGAAGATAAAGCACAGGAAGAAGTTCCTCATCACCCCTTGTGGGACACAACCCTCACAGCTAACAGAAGAGACACAGAGCAAAGATGTCAATAATTAGAAGCCTGAGCAAGTATAGCAGGAGCTAATAAACCAACCTGCTACATGCAGGGTGTGTTTAATATTAATAGCCTCTGTGAGTCTGCAAATGCACAAGTGGGTGATACTGGAACAAAGCACTTCATGTACCCTTAGCAAGGGTAAAGCTTTGGGAACCTGCATCAAAAGAATATATTGTTAAGAATGTATTGCTCTGAAGTAGTGCAAAACTTTGTTATTCAGTTTTTATGTGCATGCTGTTTTCTTTGCCTTTGTGGTTGTCACATTTATTTTTTCCTTAAGTCTACACCCCTTTGGATCTTTCTTGCTGCTCTTGGGGGCAGCAGGAGGTCAGGACTTGGATAGAGAACACTCACAGCAAGGACTAGGACTGATTTGTGCCATCCAGGTTTTCCCTATACCTGAAATAGATATTGTGGCATTTTGTTAAACCCATAGAAAGGCTATCACAGAGTTTGTTTCATTAACAATTGCATGTAAAACCAATATGTTAATAGGGTTGTTTTGTTTTGCCTGACTGAGGTATCTTCCACTTGATTCATGCTGTGTTTTAGAGTCACTTAGAAGCCTTACTTCAGGATTTAATCTGTTCTCTTTTTCAGCCTCTTAAAGCCTAATAAAGAAGGAACAATCATTAACATATCTGCAAGCTGTCAGGATTTAGTAGTCAAATAAAATACTTGCCCCATCTCTGGTGTTCCAGCTCTTGAACTGGCTTCAGTGTCAGATGGTTTAGTGCCTATGTACCGACCTGAGACCTCCTAAGACAAAATTCTCCCATCTCTTGGGTTTACTTTTATTCTTGGTTTTGTTTTGCTTGTTTGGTTGTTTTTTGTTGTTTTTGTTTGTTTGTTTGTTTCCCCTCAATTTTCTTTAAAGAAGCTGTAAAATACAGACTTCAGTGATTTCCATGTAAATTTGCCATGCTAACAGTGCTTTAGATAATTTTCTTTGGTGGGAGTAGGAGAGGAAAAATTGTCAGTTACTTCTCCTAATGATCAATTTTCATGAGTAACAAGGAAATATTCATTTTGACATAAAATCTATTTTACATAGAAAAGGCAAGGCACAATCTTCTGAATTAAAAGTTTACTTCAGCATTTCGTAACTGCCCCTACGTGATCTTCTAACCTTTAAAGCTATCAGAACATAAAGGTTATTTTTGTGATGCAAATCTAAATCTGGTTTAAAAAAAATGCACTGTAATGATAGAAGTGTTAAAAGTAAATGAAGTTCAGCAAAAATAGGAAATACTTAGATTAGTGACTCATTTTTGTAATTAAGCTGTTTATTCTTACTATGAAACACAATACATTTTTACAAGGTAGGTTTTGAGACAACATTGTTAAAGCTGATTCAATAAAAGCATATATATTGGCAAAGGGGCTTTCATTGCAATTTTATCTGCTTTCAATACTCATCTCTTGATAGCAGTTGGATGATGCAAATAAATCTCTGACGCTGTCATTTGTGTGAAGTTCTGCAGAAGCAGTTTCAGCAGATGGAGCTAGTGTGCTTCCAATCTCTGGCAGCTGTGCTCATGGTGGAAAGAGAGGAGCAGAAAAGCATACAGGACCGTGGTTAGGGGTTTGTCGGGGTCGGTGGTGAAGACTTTCTTCTAGCTTAGTGGAAAAGTAGCAAGGATAAGTGGAGATTAACTATCCTTTATCAAGCACTGGTGGGTAAAAGGAGTGCAGCTTTGTGATTCAGAGACCAGTGATGTACCATGGCGGGGGGGGAAGAGGAAAATATTGAATATTGCAGTTGTCTCCAAAGTTTTTATGATATCTTGCTATTTTGCACTGCTACTCTCACACAATGATACATTGTCCTCATAAAGTGTCATAAAATATTAAAGTATGTAGAAAACGTGTGGCAAATTGTTCAGATTTATGGGACGTGTTGGATGTATTGGACTACAGTTAGCAAGGAGATGACTCTGTGGAGTCGTTCTGTGGCAGTCACTTAATTCAAACTTGTATTGACGTGAAGAATGTTCTTCAGTTGTGTTCTGTCACAAGGGCCTTGTACAGCCATTGACATTTACTGAGATTTTAAGGTAGGGAGATGCTAGAAGCAAACTGCTTGACACCAGACCAGTCATAAGGTGCCTGCCAATTAGTAAAAATTAAGCCTGTTGTTCTCCACTTTTTAAACAATGAATTTTCACACTGAAGTCCAAGTTTCCTAACTCCAGAGGTCCTTCCAATCTCTCACACAGTCAGGGTACCGATTGCAATGAGAACTCATCAATAGTTCACATTCATACAAAGGTTTACTTTTTTTAAAAAATTTTTTTACCTCTCTAAACTAATTTAAAGGTCTGTTTCCTGCAGAGGGTGCTCCTGCAACAGTAGCTCTTACTACATGAAGACCCATAGTTGTCCAAAGGTGGGAAGTTTAAGAGAAAAGGACAGGTTCTTGGATATAATGCACAGGTACATAGTGCCTATAATCCTATGGCTGTACCTGTCACTGCTGTCTATGCAGAAGGCCATGAACTACACTGAAGAGTGTGTGTAAGGGAGACAAAGAGACCTTGTACTTAACACCAGCAGACTTGTCTTTTACTGTGACAATTGTGCTGGGTTCAGTTCTCAAGTTCAGTGGTTATCATTCAATATACTAACAAGCACAGGAGGTGGGAGCTTCTCACAAAAGCCTTTTTCCATGCAGTGCTGGAGGCTAATAGCAGATAACAGAAAATGCTTAGAGCTGTCAGCCAATTCTTAGAATTGTCCTGCCTTGTGTAGACCACACAAGTGACTTGTATATCTGTATGTGCAGGAAGGAAAGGGGTAGGAAGCCAAGAAAGCAAAACAGCTGAGGAAAGTTTATAGTCTGTGCAAAACTTCAGGATATTCTGTTTGTGACATTAATTTTCTAATAAAAAAATGTGCAGATGCTGGTGGCAGTGAGTGGGTGTCCTCATGGGGGGGCAAGGATTCACCCTGTTCACATTCCTGATGACTTTATTTCAGTGCATTGAGAAGAGGAGAATTATGTGCTACTTTCAGAAGTTTATATGTGGTACTGATGCTATCATGTTGTACCTTTTCTGTAGTTCTTCAGTTTTTATATTGTGATTTAGTGTAGCATATTATAAGAGCAGTGTGTGAAAGTTTCAAAGCCATCATTGGTCATTGTTACAGCAGCATAACGCTGACAAGCAACCGATGGAAAGAAAGGTTTTATTGCTGTACTGTTCTCTCCTTGGGTATTTAGGTCTTCAGCTTCTGTACTTTAGTGACTCTGTATAATACTGAATTCTTGCACAAAGTTTTAGTGAATATAAAGTCAGGCATTATCCTGTTATCTGCATGTCTGATATTGGAAAGACAATTTTACTTTACTATAAATTGCCTACTGTAGCAACAAACTAAGCCATGGGTTTGCACACATGTATATAAAATTGTTGTTCTGGTTTTGAATTCACATTGTTTCAATTTCATGATCTAATTTGAATATAGTTGACTTTGAAAGATCCTTTTGTGCAAATTGTCATCTATTGTTAGTATTTCTAGGCTTTGTTCCACAGATCTGTAAGATCTTGCCAGCCCTGAACCCTTACTGGGTTCAGCCACAAGGGCCTTCAGTGATAGGATGAGAGGTAATGGGTTCAAACTGGAAGAGGGTCAATTTGGTTTGGAAATTAGAAGGAAATTCTTTACTCAGAGGGTGGTGAGACACTCGAACAGGCTGCCCAGGGAAGTTGTGGATGCTCCATCCCTGGAGGTTTTCAAGGCCAGGTTGGATGACATCCTGGGTGGCCTGGTCTAGTGGGATATGTCCCTGCTGTAGCGGGGGGGTTGGAACTAGATGATCTTAGAACATCCCTTCCAACCTAAACCATTCTATGATTCTATTACTGCTCTCAGACACCAGAAATGGAGTATAAAAAAGTAGGCAAAGGAATTCATCATATGTCAGAATCTCCTCTGGGTTTTCAGATGGCCAATATTTGTTACATAGAGCACACATCCATTGCTAATTATACTGGAAATGCAGTTTCCTCTAAAGGAGTGAACAATGCAAAGTGTTGCTTAATTTTCCTTGTTACAATGAGTCAGCTGATTAATGACAACAAATCTTGACCAATAACCCAGACATCTGGGGGTTGTCCCAAGTCTCTGACAGAATTTCTGAATGACTTTGTACAGTCTCAGTTTCTAAGATAGTACTTGTGTTCGTCTATTTTTGTTGATTCTTCAAATCAATGGACAAAAAGTGTTGTATAAAATGTGAGTTTCACTTTACAGCATTGTCTACAAAAGAACATATCCACAGTTTCTTTTCTTCCATGAATGACTTGTCTTTGTGGAAAACTGGTACACAATAAATTACAGTGTAAATTTACAATATATGATTTACTCTGCACTGGCTCCAGGTGAAGGCATTCTCAGCATTACTATCCATCTCACCTAGCTGCAGGGGTGCCCAGGCTGATGGAGAGTCTCCTGCAAAGGGAGAGTCAAAGTGTGTAAGTTAGACATGTGCTGTGATTTCCACTCTAGAGAAACCTTTCTCTTTCTCCACAGTGACCATAAAGAAAGTCTGGGGAGATTAGCTTCCACTGCAAGCGATGTGATACCTTTCCCTCTTACCTGCCTCTTACCTGCCTCTTACCACTACTTGATAGGCAAATTCCTCCACATTTAGTTTGGAATTAATTGTACATGCTCTCAGGGGTATACTTATGGAGCCCAGACTCCCTCTACAACCAGCAGAAGAAAAGTTTATTTAGAAATGGAATCAAAGTGGAAGACTGACATACTGACATATGTAGAGCAGAGATGCCTCTGCTTCTCTCTCTCTCTCTCTCATTTCCTATTAGAAAGGGTAGCAGACTATCCTCCCAAGCATAAAGTTAACCTCTGTGATAAGCAGAAAAGGAGGTGGCATTAAGGAACTCATAATTCACACCCTCCCTAATTCACAGCACTCACTAACTTCACCATGTTGTCTAGCCAAAGTGATATAGAGCTTAATAACAACAATGCTGTCTGTATAGAAACTCCCAGAATGTGAATCAGGGTCCCAGGGGCGGACTCCATGTCCACTCCTCAGAGTTGCAAGTACTTCAGGTATTGCCAGTGGAATGCTTAAATAAGCAAGATATGGTATTATATTCCCAATGGTAATAATTAATGAAACTAAAAGTAGTTTTGGTACTTTACTGCTGTGAAGCTAGGTACTGTGCATTTACAACTGATATGACTATTGCAATGAAATACCATCATCTTACTGATGCCACAGTTATAAACCCCTGTGACCCGCCAAACCTGCATTATGCAGCAAAAGAACTTTAAAGGAAAAGGGGTTATATAGCCTTCCCAACAACAGCATGTAAAAGGCAGAGATGTGCAAGGACTAATGTAGGAATTGCAGACTTTGCTAATAAATGTTTTCTGTCAGGTTCTTGGCAGGAACAGATAGAGAAGCTGTAAATCTATTGCAAAGGCAAGCAGAGATGCTGTCTTTCTGAACACCAGATAAAGTCTGACTACCTACAGAAGAGATCTGAATTCTGGGCTGGCAAGGAAATTTCACCCTCTTGACAGAATTGGTAAAGCACTCACCAAGGAGTGGAGTACTGAAGGAGGTACATGAAAGGAAAGAGCTTTCATATTGCATCAGCTATGGTGAAACAATGCATCAATTAATGATTATTGAACAAAATTGAGAATATCATGCAATAACATTTTCCTTTGAATTATCCCTGCACAAGTTCATGAGCAATCATAGTGATGAATGAGATCTTAAATAATTCTGTAAAATAATAGGAAAGAGATTCACAGTAACTGGAGAAATCTTTCTAAAAGCAGTATGTTGGAGGGGAAAAAAAAAAAGAGGGAGCATGATATTCAGTTGAAATTGTTATGGTTCTTTCTTAACAAGGAGTCTGCTCTTAACTTCTTTAGATACTCTAATGATTGTGAATGACAAAGACTGATTTTTACGATGTGAAAGGATCCTTTTCTGTCTGTGTATTCTGGGATCTAACATACTAGGATTCTATTAATTAGCTATGTTAATCCAAAACAATTATTAATAATAGAACTGAGAGATTATTCTGTAGCAAGATAAATTCTCTCAGTCAAATACAGTCTGAATTTTATGGATTGTTTCTGTTGAAGTTAGCTGAAAACTTTTCTGCAGTAATTTTTAAACCTTTTCTCCCCCAGTGTGGATGGTTTCATTTTTTTTTCTTTTGCATACACTTGATTTCTTATCATTCTCCCCTTATCTTCTCTGATGTGAAAATAGGCAGGAGAAATGCTTTTTAACTTTTTCTTTGTATGTAACTCAACAACTGTGTGTGGAACAGATGGAAAGTGTCCTATGCAATATATTTCATCTAGATTCTTTCATCTGGATGACTATTCATGGGCTGTATATCAAGTTTAATACTCAGGAGTTTTGTAAATGTCATAGGAGTTTCAGTCTTTTTTTGTTTTGTTTTTTTTTCTTTTTTTTTTTCTGGGGTTAATTTTCAATTGCATACTAATTTTGTCTGGAGATTTATTTAGATTAACACACATAAGCACACACTTTTTTCTTAGGTCAAGGCTTACCAAAATGCAGCTCACAAGGCATTTATGACCCATTAAGCCCTTTGTATGTGGTTCACAAATGACTTTTTCCTTTTGTTTACCCTTAATGGAACCAAATCATAGAATTGCTGAAAGCTAAGACTTAGAAGGAACCTCTGGATGTCATTTGGTCCAACCTCCTTGTTGAAGTAGGGCCATATAAAGCAGGGTGCCCAGGACCGTGTCCAGGTGACTTTTGAATGTCTCCAAAGACAGAAACTGTACAACCACCTTGGGCAACCTGTGCCTGTGCTCACAGTGAAAAAGTGTTTCCTGATATCCAGAGGGAACCTCCTGTGTTTTGGTTTGTGCCCATTGTCTCATGTCCTATCACACAGCACCACTGAAAAGAGCTTGGCTCTATCCTCTTTCCATCTTTTCACCAGGTATATTGATAAGATCCACCTTGCACCTTCCCTTTGCTAAGCTGAACAGTGATTTTTATTTTTTTATATATTCTTTTTTTTTTTTGAAGTACACATTTGAAAGTAAGGCAAGGTACATGCTGTTAAATAAGCCAGATCCAAGGAAATGTTTTTGACCATTACACTATGATAATCTACACTTTTTAGCTGTTAACATGGTTCATGACTTATGGCTTACTAAATCCTCCAGAAAATGCCTGGGCAAGGTTTCAGACACCTTGCACTGACGACTGTTCCTAAAAGGCAGAATGAATAAGACTACACCAGGTTTGGCTCTGTCTCCTCTCTGCAATCCCCTAGGTGCGTGTCAGGAGGCTTTGTACCCTCAGATATCCCTTGTGTTCTGCTCTAGGTCTATTGCACATAACTTCAGTCTCATATTATGAAAATGTCTCTTTAGTTGTAGGAACCTATGCAATGTACAGAAACTCAAAATCTCTCCCTCTCTGGTCAGCTTTACAGGGTAGGGATGAAGATATATAGGATTGCTCATGTAGGTGTGGAGTTTAGAAAATAAAAAGCCTCTTATGTAGAAACTCAAGACCATCCTTGTTGCATTACATTTTGGGAAGTCAATGTTACAAAAATGTCATGCTGGATAGAAGGCATCAACAGTGATGTTGAAAAGAGTGTTCAACCAGAGAAAAGAAAGTACACTAAACTTCCTACAGGGCAGAAGTGTATACTGATGATGGGAATGCTGTTTTCATCTGTGGAGTGACAGAAAAAGTCTCAGAGGCTCTTGTTGCTGTTTAGAGTCTCAAAGACAGCGTTGATTAAAAAAACTATTCTGAGTGCCACACTGTTGATGAAAACAACACATGGAAAGCTCATCTCTCACTTGGGTTGCAACAGATGGTACCTCCTTTATGATGTGGAGAGAAAGGGGTGGGTGCTGCAGCACTTATGATCAAAAAAGTTGTACAGTCTGGAGATGAGAAACTGTTTTATTCATTAGCAAACTTTTATTGCACACCTCCTTAAAATGGAGCATGTCATAAACATTGATGTTAAGTGTATGAAATTCTCCATAGCCGAAAGTCTAGTCCTTCTTGGAAAACCATGAGGCTGAATTTAGAGATGATGTGTATTCACAGCCATTCAGTGGTGATTAGGGGTGCAGACCTAAAGCACATTTCGGTTGGTTGGTTTTGTCTTGTATGAGGACATAGATGTAGTTCTGCAAAAGAGGGATAAGACTAACAGTATCTCTGAGGTACTGGCTGGGACGGCACAAGCTGTTCCAGCTTTTTTCATATCTCAGTGAAGTGAATCGGAAGCTGTGCAGTGGCAGAAGTTCCCATCTGACCTAATTGACTGTGTGAAGTCTTTGAAGGGAAATTTCAAAGTATTGCAGAGACATAAGAAGCACAGTGACACTGCCAGGTTGCAGCAAAGGTGGAACAAGTGGAGAAAAAGCTTTTTCCTTCAGCATGTAAGAAGCAATGGTCTTAATCCAAGTCCCTAGAGACTGTAGAGCTCTTCCAGGAGAAGTTCTTGAATCTACAAGCAAATACTTGTTCTTTTCTTCTGTGACCCAAGAAATGCTCCAGAAGATGTGCAGGTACCTCTTTTTGATCTCAAGTGGACTGTGAAAACAAAGATAACATAACATGAATGATGTCTGGCTGTTTTCTATAAAAATTACGAGCCTTTCTAGCAATTGCTGGCACTCCTACAAGATTATGCTTTCTCCTCAAGGCACAACGAGATGTTAACAAATATTCTTAAATACAAGTATTAATAAATCTATTTTGTGATCATGGCAGACCAATGATCACTTTATATCAATCCTCTTCATTACATCAAATTTTAAACTCTTGTCACTGCTAACAATCAGCAACAAAAGTTTGCTATGGAAGTCTCAGTCAACCATAAATTGAATAATGACACTGAATTCCCCTTATAGAAACTTTGTGTATGTATAACACTACATTTATGAAATTTTCTGAAGTCTTATATTACAGATGGGACATTTTTCTATGACTCAGAAGCTGATACCCATTCAGTATATCTTTTCTGAATAAATCATAGGTGGGGGGACACATCAGAAACAGATGCTTCCAGGGTAGCAGTCAAATTTTATGTATGACCAATGATTCTGGACCTTTCCTCTTTTTTGGGTGCACCAGATAAGAAAACAATAAATGGATCTTATTAACAGAGAGTGAGCGATCATTAGGAATTCACTTCATCTTCCCCTAGAACCCATTTCTCACAGCAGTGATTCTACAATCGATTAGCTACTCTAAGGCGAAAGTAATGCGNTCAGCTCAGACAGACCCACTACAATCAAAATAGGAAAAAACCTGTCAGAATTTCCCTAACAACATCGTGGAAGTAAGGACTGTGTTTTTTAGCAAAGTTCCTGACTTTCTGGGAAGACTGTAGCTTTTATTAAGGGCAAAAAGCGATATAAAAAATGCCACTTCTAGATATAAATTAATGCAGCTGGTCCTACAAAAGCTACAGCGCATGTTATTCAGTACTGCTGACACTGTGTAGGACTTTCTGAAATCACCTGTTTCAAATCTGGAGAATTGTTTACAGGTCATTTTCACCCCAGCTCCTGCCAGTGTCTCTCTTCCTTCTCCATGTGGAAGAGAGGCCTATGCTTGAGTCAGAATTGAGAAGAAATTTCCTTTTTTTTTTCTGAAATAATACATTAAGGAAAGGACTTGTTCTTTCTCTGCCACCATGCAATGCTCCATGTTTACATGTCTTCTTCCTCTTCTTCTATGAATGGGGATCAACAGTTTTCTGGCTAGCTTCTTATTTTGCACAGTTTCATTTGGTTTAGTCAGGATATATCCATCTTTCACCTTTTCAGAATTTCTTGCTTCGCGGTTTATTTCCTTTAGCCAGCTGTTGTGGTGAACTGCTGTCTATGCCTTCTGCTGGACATTTATTGTGATTTTTTTCAGTTTAATAATGCAGTCTGGAGACAGGAGTTGTTTGTCTTTCTAAAAATGTCTTTCAACCTTGCTGTTTCCTTTTGCTTTACAGTTAGGTAAGATATAAGGCAAATATATGGTTCTGAATTTTGAAGATTCTTCAAACTTCACATTCCTTAATAGCAAAAAAAGTCTTCTCTTTGTACACACAGTTTCTGGGAAGCTATGCCAGGCAAGCTGAAGTGTGCAGGCTGGGAAGAGAAGGTACCATTTTATGTCTAAGGTATCTTTTTGCCAGTCATCCCAATAGTCGTGACCAAACACAAGTTTTACCTTCTATACATAGAGCAAAATGTGCATGTGTATGTATGTAGATATTATATTTGCATATCATGTATACACATACTTCTATTTTACTCAGGTATTTTATCCACTGAATCAAGACTAGCTCCTTTGTCAGTTTGATAGATGGACAGCTAGATGTTTTTGAGTTAAGAATTCAAGAACCTCACTACTTATGTTCTATAAAGAGTGTAATGAGTCTTGGTTGAGCTAGAGAGGGGATAGACTGGTGCCACTTTGCTCCAGCCAATTGTGTAACCCAGGGGGATTGTGCTGGCAGCATGTTTTACCCAAGGAGAGATACAGAGGAAAAAAACAGGGCTGGTTGCCTTAGAGCCTCTTCACCACATCTCAGGCGTGTCCTCTAAGACACAGCGAGTCTTCCTCTCAGAGTATGAGTATCCCCCTCCAAGGCCAGAGATGATAATGCTCAACATGGAGGAGTAAAATTTTCAGCACAGTCAATGCAAAAATGTTATCTGACATATCCTGCTTCTCGCAAAATAAGCCAGATCTGAAAGACTGAAAAGGGCTTTAATTTGTGTTGATTTAATAAATATTTACAAGAAAGAAAAATTGTGGATAACTCTCTATATCCATTTTTTCACACTTCTAATTTACAGCTTCAACCACTTCGACTCAATTTTCTATAGATGCAGAAACAAAGTAACAAGGTAGCTGAAAAGAAATCCACACACAACTTTAAAAGTTCTAGAATTCTTTAAAAAATAATCTTTTTTTTCTCTTTTTTCTTATTGAGTCAGATGACAAATCCTTGCTTGATAACTGTCACTTTGTAGCTCTCTCATTTATCTTTTAAATCGTATTAAGTGGTATCAGATCCTTGAAAGATTCAGTATCTCACTTCTCACTCTTTTCTGTGACTAATGAGATTACCAGCTCATTCACAACTCAAAAATGAGTCCTTCCTTTTCACAGTAATTAATACCTGACTAAATTTTTACTCTCATCTGTGTCTTTGCTGATCTCAAAATGGATATTTTGGCATTTACGTAACCTCTATATACAGACACGTGTAGAGACTTTTAAGAGTCTGTATAGACATTCAAATGCTTTGAAAATTAAGGCAAGAGATAGGAATGTGAAAAATATTAATCACATTTGAATATTGGGCATTGAAACTCTTAAGAGATGATGTAAACAGGTAGCTTTCTCTCTGGTCAAAACCAGGACAAGTCTAGCTATAGCCACAGCATGGTGATGAGGTGCTCTTCCCTGTTACATCCCACAGTCTGAAGGTACTCAGGTCACAAGCTCCTTAAACCCTACCATTTTCCTGTGGAAAATCCAGGCTCTCACTGCCTGTTATCTTAACTCTGATCTCAATAATGGCACCAGTAATCTTTCTACAATGATTGGTGTCACGTACTAACTCCCACCCCATGCCCTTCTGGGATTTTGAATCTCAAGCATTCAGAAGTCATAAACTAGACTAATAATGTAACAGAGTAATTAAAAAACAACCCCACCAACAACCAAAAAAACCCCCAAGGATTTAAAATACTAAGTTTGGGAGCACTCTTTATTTTCTTTTAGTGCTGATATATTTAAGATTTCATATTTCTGATCCCTAGAATGAAGAAGGGGTTTTTTTCATATTTAAGGTAAACTGAGATTACAAGTAATATGATTCTGATGTCTGGAAGGAGTAACTATGGTGAGAGTCGCTGAAGGGTTGGATATATCAGAATTAATGTGATAGGAGTAAAGCAGAAGAAATTGTTATGCAGCTTTCTGAATTATATTTTTCTTGGAAGAAAGTGTTGTTATTTTGGTGCTTATGCTAAATGTGGTGAAAAGTTTGGAATAAGGTAACAGGGTAAAAGCAGGTATTAGAAATAAATTATTTAATGTTTTATACATCTGCATTAGAGTTTCCTGTAGTGCTTATTACTCTAATGCCTAAGTGTTCCCTAAGTAATTTAGATCTGCTCTGTGGAGGCATTAATGCACTTCAGTTGAATCATCTGCTCTTCTTCTTTTCCCAGTAGAGAGCCAATGCTCAGGATCCCCCCCATCTCCTCATTTTCCTTCCTTGCTAGGTCTTCCTTATGTCATTTATAGTGGAAAATATTTCTTGAAGAATATAGTTTTGCATGCATTTGGACAGTGATCAGATATTTCTGAAAGCTGATTGCTTTACTAACCCTATCTAACTCTGAACATTTTCTGTTTCTGTCTTTCATACCCTTCACCCTTTGTGAACTGCCTAGCTGCAGCATAGCCAGACACGGCCAGAGATGCATTCACTTGGGGTCCCAGATGACTTCTAAGAGTAGAACTTATATCCTTGAAAAAGTAACAAAAATACCCTGGAATTGTGAGAAATAGAGCACAAGCATCATGTGTTTTCAGTTACAACACTAGTAACAAGGCAGCACTCAGCAGCCAGCAGAAACCACCTCTCACATCTGTGGAGCAATGACTTTCTGTAAAATTATGTGGAATAATGCAAGAAAAGGTTATTGCTGCCAGACCCACCTCAAACAGTTATTTCATTCTAATACAACCTGAGTGTATGGAATGCAAAGGCTCTGCATCAGAACTGTGTTATTTCAGTACCTAGAAAGGCTGCAATAGGAGGCTCAGTGCTTAATTGCCATTGAAGTGCAATACTTTTGAAAATCTCATGAGGCATCTACTTAGCTCTCCTAATCTCTAATTATTCCTGTGTATCCCCTTATTAAAAGGTTATGCTTTCTACAGCTGCATTTTTCTGTCCATTCCAATAACGCAATCTTTAGCCCAGTCTGTCTACATAACTGTCCAGGAATGTCATTTCCTGTAGTTAGTACTGTTCCTCAATAGTAATTATATTTAGAGAGTATTGCATGGAAGATATCTACATGTTCACTTTTTTCTTCAGTATTGTTAACTTGCTAACATAATTGTTAGCATACTTTTTAGAATGATATATTTTACTTGATTCTACCTGTATTGCACTATATCTGTCTATATTGCTATCCTTGATACTCACCTTTTCAATAAGATGTATGAAAAACCACCAGTGGGTATGTGGTAATATATATTTTCCCATTTACAAGATAATGGGAAGATGTGTGAAATGTAGATATATTTGATTGCTCTTCTTCCCTTCTACCTTGTATATCAACTTTCTTCTCAGGTCAACAGTTCTCAACCTTTGACACACTGAGACCATAAGTTGAAACAATACAAGCTGTAATCCATATTCCTCTCAGCCATATTGAAACTGAAGGGAATTATAGCTTTTTGAAAATTACTTCTGGTCTGCTGAGACGTGGCCCTATGGCTGAGACCACTTGCTTTCAATTAACAGCAACTCTGAGCAAGTGATGCATGTATACATGTGTTCACAGAGCTTCTAATGCCATGGATATTCATTTCTGGATACCAGAGATACTTATCTTTGGAAATGTGTTCATGCAATGAATACACAATAACAGTTATAATCTTCTAAAGTTTCTTCCTACAAGGTCTTCCGTTCCATTTTTCTATGTTCAACAGCATTGTATTTGGGAGGTTGGTTTTTTTAAAAAATTCTTATTGAATCTAACAGAAATGCTGAAGTGAAAGGCAGTGATGGGCTTTTGTGAGCTCTTAAACCATTATCCTGACTCTTTCCTTAGGTCATTTACTGATACTTCTGTCTTCTCTTCAAGATGTGCAATGTGAGACTCATTTAACGAACAGCATTAACTGAGAGATTTTTAAAAACAGTTGTTGAGGGGATGATGTAAGAACTTGGCTTGCTTGGACAGACTTTAATACAGCTCAGGACTATTTCAGAGTAAAGATAAATGTAATTTCTATATCTGACAGATATAATCAGCTTCATCTCTCTAGGTTTTATTTTAAGGATATTAATTACTTGCAAATCTATAAGAAGGACATGCCTGTAATACCTTGAACATATTCTGTTACTGATCTGGGATAAAACACCTGAAAATTCAGGATGGCATTTGGTGCTCTAAATGATGTGGGTCCAGTCTAATTCTGTCACTAGACCTGAAATCTAGGATCTTCAGCTCAATTCAGAGCTGTGAGAACTTTATTGTAGTTTGTTTGTTGTTTTTTTCTCAGAAACTGGTAGTGGAAGATGAAACAGTAGAAAAGAGCCCTGTTTGAACAGGATCTGTACAGTTCCAGTAATTACCTTCATGAGCTCTTCTGAACACTGATTTTCTGCTCTGCAAACAATACACGGGAATAATAGACATCTTTCAAAAGTCTCCTTATAGTAAGAATCTATATTTCTGGGACATATTCTGGCTGATGTTTGTACCAGAAATGTTTGTATATGGAAAGCAGAAAACACTGCTGGAGTTGCTGGAGAATAAAACTTGTCAGCAGTATTTAGTTTTTCCAAGAAGACGCTAGAGATAAATTATGGGATTTTGTTGCTGTGTTAAGCAATGCAGCAAGTCTGAGTAGCTCAATTTCAGTCCACTAGAGGTCTGCAAAATAATTTCACAAGTATGTTTTTAATCTTATTTTGAAGTAACTTTGCTGAGTCTGATATAGGTAAAATAAATTTTTGATCCAGTTCCTATTGTTCTCAAACAAAAAAGTACAGCCATACAGAGATCTATTTAATAGACATGATTGAGTTAGAAAACAGTCTTAGCTGATTCTTTATTCTTGGATCAGCACAGGGAATTGCTCTAACTACTGATTGACTAATATTGCAGGTAAAAAAAGCTAACTGTCTTTACAAATGATCATTTTTTCTATTAGGAAGAGGGTACCATGTGGCTCAGAGAGTTCATTAACATGAAATACCCACCTCATTGTGGTTCTTCATAGTGCTAAATCTACTTAAGTGGAAAAGGAGCCAAGATCCATGGCCTCACACAGCTAATGAGGCCTTCCAGAGCACTGGAAGGACACAGGTGGTTATCTATTAGCATCTAGCTCAGACTGTTTGACTTGCTTTCAAATAGCTTGTTAAGCCTCAAAACTTAAGGTTCCAAATATATTGGGGTAATAGTTTTTTAGTGGGTTGTGGGGTTTTTTTGATGCTATACTAACTCATTTCCTTTAATTTCTATCCTAATTACAGTTACATTAGAACATATTTTATCCCTAATTTTATGCTGCCTGTGTAGTCAGTTCAACTTGGCACATAAAAACAGCTGAAATAGTGTTCTAAAAGGCATTAGCAAATTTGTGATTTTCATAATAAAACCAGTGCCTGGTGTTAGCATTCAAGAGCAGGAGCACAGCATTACAAATCATAAGATAATTGTGGCTATTCAGAAAGATTCAGGTAGGCTCCATACATCCTAATCTTTAATCCCAGTTGCTGCAGTTCAAAGAGAGTGATTGTTGAGAGCATAAGTTGTAGTAAAAATGATGGTATTCAAAATTGCCTGAATTAATTTGAATGTATTATTTTAATCTCTGCTCGAGATTCAATATTTCACTTGGTTTCAGTTAAATTCTTTGTATTCGGTTCATATTCAGTATGTGGTTCATTTGTGCATCACTAAAGAGTGCTACTGCACAATGATTTTTATGTGCCTTGAAATATAATTAATGTAAAGCTGAATATCATTGATAAATGGAGGTTACTTATCAGTATTTGGCATATAGGGAAATATGAAAGGGAATAATATAATTTGTCTGAAGCAATTAGTTATCTAAATTAGAGATAAAGGATTAAGGATGAGACATTTAAAGAACCAAACAGAATAAATATATTGAATGTTCAAAAGTACAAACATGACACTTTCAAGTTGGTAGCATCTTGTAAAATGATGGATGTCTTTGTACATTCTATGGACAAACACAGAGTACACAGTATTAAATGACGCCTAGGTGGATAGGCATAATCACCTTGCAAAGTAGCAGATAGGAAAGTCTGTAATGCATTAGAGTTTCGGAACATACTCATTGTGGCATGTTTCCACTAAAATGAGTGGGGACCACTGGCATAATAGTGATGGAGACCCACATACTTCACTTGAAGAGACAGACAATAGTACAAACAGCTTATAATGTAACTTTTGTTGTGTGCCATTTAGACTGGGATGCACTTCAGCTGCCAGGAATCTGATATACTGAGATTTTTGGAGGGTTTTAGGACACAATCTGACCACTGACTAGTGCTAGGCTCTGTCCTATCACCAGAATGAGAGTAACACCGAATATGAAATGGGGAAACAAACTATGCCAAGCAGCTTTGGGCATTAGTGGCTTCTAAACTACATATATTAAAATTGCAAATTCCCTTTTCCTTCTCTCCCATGTTTTCAAAGGTGATCCAACATGGAGGTAACATCCCTTGCATATTGATCCATCAGTCCCTTGGAAACCCAGCTTATCATCACTTGTACCATAAACCAGAATGATAAACTTTTGTGGCTCTTTCTCCTTGAGGAGCAGGAGAGGAGAAACTCACAAGAGAGCCTGGAACATTTAGAGGTTTGTAAGAAAATTTGCATCCTATTTAGTGGGTGTTCCGCAAGAGGCACAGAAGACAACAAGCTCTATATGAATGTTCAAATACCTAGGAGCTATCTTCCTAAAAGAAACTCCAAGGTTATGGATAATGAGTTCCTCTTGCAGGGCAGGAAGTCTTTTCCTGGGCTTTTAAAATATGTAGTTTCAGTATTTGGATAACAGAGGACACTCAAGCTTTATTTGCATAAAAAATACTGATCTGTTACCAGCTTGAGAAGCAAGTACAAGAGAATGATCCTGCTCCAAAGGGCAGAATCAATTACAAAACAAGGACCTTCATAGTCATCATCACTACTATCATGAACAGCCTGTGGTATGCTAATGAAATGGAAGTACCTTTGAAATAATTATTTATGTATAATTTTTAGAACAGAACATAGAAGGTATGGGGATGACTTTGTAAATTTATTTTATGGGCAATTTCACAGCCTTTCTCTCCTGTTGAGAATTTGATAATTGATATTGATCGTCGCTAAAGTGAGTGCAGGAATGTGTGTAATGGTATTGCTATGGTCTATTTGCTTTACATGCATTGTAGTTGAGAAAATAAATAAGAGTTCTTATGTTAACAATTATGTCACAGAGAAGATCACTTTTGCATTTCTGGATCATGGGAATATATTACTAATTAGAGATGAATCCTTACTGCAACATATAAAGTGTCTACTCCCACTTGAATGTCTGCTTTCAGACCCAGAGTGCAAGATCTTGGACAGAGTTATTCTATTCTATGATTCTGAGAGGCAGAAAAACAAACTGTAACGGCTCTGAACTGTCTTTAGAGGAAAACTTGACTCCCTTTTGTAATTGGAAATACACTGTATTTAGTGTAGGCTTACTGTATTGTGTGCTATCAGTGTGTTTTGGTTGACTGCTATGGCTATTAACCTACTGAAATGAAAGAGAATTTGAGTAAGGAGTTACTTTCTTCTGTCCTGCAAAGTACAGATGTAAAGGTCAGCAAAAGGTCAGGGATGATTTCTTGCCACTCTATTCACTTGTGTTACACAAGATTTCTGGTTAAGCAGAGTGATACAAAATATACTGAAAACACAATATAAATGTAAATTACGCTTAGCAAAATACAGCAATTGTACTGGGTATCTCCAGTCACCAGGAAGGAATATGTGAGTTGAAGCCAGCTTAAGCCCTTTGCTCTCTTCAAAACGCTTTTGCTAGTTGTCTAGATTTATACTCTATATTGAGCGGAATCACTTACGCAGTCCCCTGCCCTCCATGCTGGCCTAGTTAACTCAGGAAGGCATTCACACCTCTAAGAACTCACGGAGAAACATTGACATCACCAGTTATCTGCTCAGCTGTTGGTAACTGTTTATCTAAAAGAAAGATCACCTTTCAGTCTCCTTTATGTCGAGATCAGGTACTAGAAAGTCAGCTTCTTTGCAACAGCTTCCATCAGTCACAGCCATTGTTATTCCCTGAGCTTCCCAGGCATATGCTCCTTACCCATCTCCTCTGAGCCTTCTGCCACTGGAGGGGTTTTTTTGCCATTCACAAATATGTGAAGAAATACTTTTTTGCTTTTGCTTCCAAATACTAAAATTCCATGATGCATAAGTGTATCAGATACCAAAGTATACCAAAGATGTAGTGAAAATCTCTAGGTTCTTCAAAGTACCCTTGACTTTGCTATACCTACCTCTTCCTAGAGGATAAACACTTGTAGTGTTCTAATTGAATGTCTGAACAAATTCCTGTTTATACTGATACAGAGTTCCCAATAGTCTACCTCCAGTTGTGTCCTCGAAGAAACACCTATTTAACAAAGGCTTGTAGCAGCTCACTACTGTAATGATCCCTCAAGAGGAATTTAATTTTTAATTAAGTGAAGCAGTGTGTTTACTCTTGCTATATAGCTGATTAATCAGGTCTTTGTTAGCTGTGTAGAGGAAAAAGGCTAAATTAAATACACCTTTAATGAGATGATAGGGAATTGACCTTTGCTGTCATCTGGAGGGCAATATATAAACACAACCATTGAGGGGATTGTTCCAGAGAGGTTAAATAATATCCATTAAAAGGCATCTTAAGTAGTGGCAGATTGGTGGTAAGAAACCTAATCCACAAGACTGAATGAGTTTCATGGAAATTGTTGATGCTCCCTCTAGATTATTAATTATCAAATCTGATAAAGGCTCTAGTGTAGCACATTTTACCCCTTCAGAAATATTAAATCGTCTTCATGTCCCCTGATGTTAAAGACCTTAGTAAAATACATGGTTTATCAAGAGATCACTGTTAATTTCCCAGATATCTTAGTCGGAAGTTTGGGCAATGAAGGAAAGTGATGTTGTAGAAATAGTGCTAAGATACTCCTAGTAAAATGTCACTACAGTGAAGTTAGTAACAAAACTACCAATTACTTCTGCAGGACAGAAATTTCATACAGTATTTCCTACTCCATCCCTACTGCAGTATAATCCTTATGCTTCATTCAGGCAGGTAACAACCATTGTTTTTTCATAAAAGTCCTTTTACTGGGAAAAAAAGAGATCTGAGCATACATGTCTTGGGAAGTAACAGGCTAGGAAATTAATCAACTCTATCGGTGTGCTGGTGGCCCAAGCCAGGATGTATTTTGGCACATCACTCCTGCAGCAGCAACAAAATTATAACCTGACATGAGTTTTAGACCCCCTTTATCTCTGGAAAAAGTACTTTGTGGGATGGCTATTACATATTGTACTCTAACGAAGGATCATATTTTATGATATGAGGTCATATTGTTAAAAACACTTAAAAAGTATTCAACTATTAAGAAACAGAAAAAAAACACTTTACACATTGAGAGAAAATTGGTTTTGTGTTCTTTTTTGAAGAAAATATTGCATAAAACCAGTATTAAGAAATTATTTCTCTAGCATTCAATCAGCAGAAAGAATATATTTTGAGCCTTTATATTATCTTTTGCTGTACTCTGGCCATTTTGATTAAAAGGGTTTGTGGTCTCTGTTCTCAGGATACCAAGGGGAATTAACCTCAGTGAATTTTTTCAGGTGAGTCTGCCCTCACTTATGCCTCAGGCATCACTCCAGGGGTACAACTAGAAGGTAATTATCTAGACACCAGGGAAGGGAAGTTAATGAATTGGAAAGCAGTATTGAAATGTAGCCTTTACTAATACACATTTACTAGCTCTATGAAATAATGCCCTTGGAAAGGTAACTGCAATAATGGCATTTTCAAAGGGAAGCCCTTTAGATATTTCCTTAGGTCTTTTATATACGCAATTGCATATTGACCTACGGATGTGGCATGATGAAATCATACAAAGTGACATTCCAGAGCAACCGCTCAGTAGTCCTTGTAGGGCTGAAAGTCAAGTTGGTTTTAAGGTGGATCCTATTTAGTTTATGAAAGAGGTTATGTGTTGGATAACTAGTGATTGGACTGGACCAGATCAATCTCATATTGCTTTGACTCTCTATGCCAACTTGGGGGTGATCACCAAGCCTTTCAGATTGCTGTATCTTTTAAGCAAATTGCCTGTGACTTTTTCATAAACATTTGTTTTCTTCCTGATGAAACAGAATCAAGGATCTTTCAAAACTGCAACAGATACTTAGAGGGAGAATAGAATATAAGATAGCTTTGTGCTCGATGCCTGTAGCTAAGTTGGTCTCCTCTGTTTTCTGCTAAGAAATGCATTGGGCATATTGGATAGAGGTGGAGATGAATGACTCACACTTTGCATACATGGCGTAGGAAAAAGTCACGCTTCTCCTTAGAAATATCAAAAGATGCAAATAATGCAGGCATGCAGCTGCAGAAGCTGAACCTGCATAAAGATATGTCTGTAGCCTGTCTCACCCTTCATAATGTGCAGGGAAGAGGAGGGTGCTTCTCTGTTGCTTTCTTTTCCAGGCACTACATGCCCAGAGGCTGAGAATGCACTCCTCTAGTGAAGCCTCCCTGGTCTATGATTACTGCCAAAAATGAGCGGCTTATTCTTTCCTACTGGAAGATGAGAAGGATCTAATTCTTAAGTAAGATGTTTCCCTTTCCCCTTGTTGGAGGAAACTACTGTGAACTCTGCTTTCTCTGGTACCAACACATAGCCATATGTGTTCTGCCACCAGTTTGCACTTGTAAGTCTCTGATTTGTGAGTTGGGTAGCCTGAGTCCCCAGGGACAAGTTGTTTGCCAAGTTCCATTGGAGGTCTCTTTCCCATGTGGCTAATTACTGCAGGTATGTTTATCTTCCATCTGGCATGAGGTTTAAATCGCACTGTTGCAACTTCAGGAGATTCCAGCATAGGTGGTGAGTTAAAAGGGTCTGTTATGAATGCTCAGAGTTGTTTGTCTACTCTGGACCTACTTGTTTGTGTGACGGCATTAACTCAGCTGGAGCCTCTGTGCTTAACCCTAGAGAGGTTTCTTTTTACATCCAGGACCACTTCGAAGCATGAGTGCTTCTTACTTGTTTCACATTGATCTGTGATCATAAGTCCTGTCTTCTATATGGAAGAAGACATAATCTTTCCTTCCATTCTGTAAAAGTAGACGGTTATACTTGATTTGTCTTACATGCTAATTCTGGGAAGGTAAGCCTCTGGGCAAAAAGGGGATTTTCTTTGTGTTATATTTCTACCTCTTTCATCCTCAACAAGCACAGGCATAATTTGATCTAAAGAAAAGCCAGTTGTGAGCAATTACATATTTTTGAGCCATTATTACTATATTGTAATGGGTGCACCTCATGGACAAGAAGAATTTCTGAGTTTGCTTTAGTGACTGCATCCTGCCAACAGATTGATTCATATCCTGGGAACTGTTTTTCCACTTTAGTTCCTTCTGTTCACAGATTTTCATAAATAACAACTTAGGATGAGATTTATTGCTCCTAAGTATTGTCTCTACCATGTCAATTAAATAAATACATGCTAAGCATAATGATAATTCGTTAATGTTCACTCCCTGACCTTCTGTTCTGTACAGTTCACGCAATTCATACCTGTAGATTATGATGGCGAACAATCAGGATTGTAGATTAAATATACTTTGTTTACTATCAACATTTTTCAGCCTCTATTAGTGACAGTGTTTTGTTGAACTGATGATCTGAATGTCCATAAACCACCTGTGCTTTAGAGGAGTTTGGATTTAGCATTTGAAATGGTTAGCTGAGTAATTACTGTCAAGAACTTAAAGTACTCTGCTTTTGATTGACACATTTGATAGTAAAGACACTATTTGTCATTCCCGTAGCAGAAGGTATTTATTTCTCTTTTTGTTTCCAAGACAAAGAATAGAAAAAAAACTAAACAAGAAGCTTTTCCTTTGCTTTTCAATCAATGTATGTTGCACAGTGATGCATGAAATGCACCAAATGCAATTTTTCACATGTTGCTTATTACCAGGAACTAATAACAGAAATTCTAATTAGCCTTATGGATGGTTTATATGTTCTTTTAAACTAATCTATATTTTACATATTTCTAATTAAAGTTCAATAATATGTTGAGAAGTTACTCCTAAAGTGGGTGGGAGGGGACAATCACAATTATTACTTTTATTTTATTTCCTGTCCTCATAATGAATTATATATAAACCATGTCAGGAAAATTAAGTTTTAAAATATCCAGCTATGCAAATTTAATCAGATACGAAAGTCAACAGGGGAACATTTTACAATTTTCAACATATTTTCTGTAGTACTTTTTTTTAAGGAGATTTTGTGAATAAGTCCATTGATGCTACACGAGCCAGAAAGTAATTCATGTCTTTTACACGTGCACTATTTTTATTTTACCTGTTGTGATTAAAAAGGGGTAAAATCTTATTTTTTTCACACAAATTCATAGAGGTTGAAAGTACAGTTCACAAATGCACTAAAATGTGATTTACAACAAATTTGTATGGTTGGCAGGCGTACCTTTGTGTGCTTGTTCTAGTATAGATGTTCACCTTTTTGCAATAAGTGATAACGTTGGCTCGTGTTCTTCTTGTAATCCATTATAAAGTGCATATCTTTTCTTCAGAGCTTCTGTCTAAGCGATCATTCCTGATCCTGTGTCATGCAATTGATTATTCTTGGCTCTATATGTGCACTCTTCCCTGCTGAATTACATTATTTTTTTCAGTGTGTTTCCCTATTTGTCAAGTTAGTATTGAATTGTAATGCTGCTCTCTCACATAGTACTGGTATATTCCAGAGTTATATCACCTACTGACTTAATGATAATAATCTCTCTTCTACCACTTAGGTCTTTAATAAATAAATGTATTAACCAATAGCAATACACTAATTAAGACCAAATAAAGAACCCTGCAAAAACAAGTTTAATGTTTCTTTCCATTTTGATCATGAACACGGGATAGTCACTTTCTGCTGTTTTCCGGACAGTGTTGAAATCTATAATAGTTTTTCTGTAGTAGTTTTGTCTGGTCCAGGCTTCCTATCCTGTTTGTAAGAACATCATGTGAGAAATTGTCAAAATCTTACTAGTTTTCAGAAAGAGAGGAGATTGACTACTGGGAAAAAGGTTCCTGGGAAATTTTACCAGGTTACTGGGAAAATCAATTTGACGTGTTTTATCTCTGGCAAACCCATCTATGCTGTTTTTCCTCTCTTTGTCCTCTTCATGAGTCTTTCAGCTGGTGTGGCTGTCCAATCCTGGACAGAGGTGACATTGGTTGATAGTTCCTCAGCTCTCACCTCACAACTTTGTGTAGTGATAAGTCTGTGTCATCTGGTACCTTATTCTTTTCAAGCTCTGCAAAATAACTGCTAATGGATCTGTGATTGCTCAAATCAATTTCTTAAGCTTATATTGTGAAGATCTTCAGGTTTAGCCATTCAAAACAAACAAAGCTATGTAAATATCCTGTAGCTTCTTGCTATGCTACTTTTTTTACTCCCTGTTACTACTCTCCCCCGACCCCCACTCAAGGAAAAAAAGACGAATACATGGAAATGTATATACATTTAGAGGAAATGAAAGACCAGACATTCCGTAGGTAGTATTTCTATTGCTCTGGGAAACTTGGAGCCTTTATCCTTACTAGGCTGTATTAGTAGTGTAAGATTGTTTCAAGATATAAAACATGAGGCAAAATAACTGTGAAATGAAGAAATCTCTTGTGAAATTGTTTCATTTCACATTCAGGAATGCATTGATCTTATCATGACTAGACAGCAGCATTGCTGAGCTCAAATATGGTTTTAGTGTTGACAAGGTTCAGCCTTATCCTATTAATCCATTTCCAGTTATCTTGCAGACAGAAGGTATTACACAGGATCCCCAAAGATGGTCAGAAAGCAATATTATTGTCACGTACTTGCCAAGGTGTAGTGGGTCTGTCTGAGCTGATTTTCCCCATACAGCCTTCATGCTGCAGTACTGGAAGCCAGAAGGTGTTGATAACACACAGCCTTGTTTTGACGGGGTGTGTGTGTGGGGGGGCAAGATTTGGGAGGGGATACAACCCGGACAGCCGACCCGAGCTGACCAATAGGATATTCCATACCATATGACGTCAGCTCAACTATAAAGGGAGGAGGACGGGGGGATCCTGGGAAGACATTTGTCCTCCGAGCAACCGGTACGCGTTCTGGAGCCCTGCTTCCCGGGACAGGCCCAACACCGCCTGCGGATGGGAAGTAGAGAGTAACGGCTTTGTTGCTTTTGCTTCGCGCGCGCGCGACCTTGCTTTCTCTGCTGTTTATTAAACCTGCTTCTTATCATAACCCACGGGTTCTTCTTCTTTTCCATCTTACTCTCTCCCTGCTTGCCTTGCTGACGAAGGTTTGGGTTGTGGGGGGGGGAGTGATAGAGGGACTAGGGGTGGGCACCGGGCACCCAGCCAGGGTAAACCCACCACACAAGGAAAAAACTACAAAAGGCTTTGAATATGTAAAAGACTGTAGAAATATTAAGGGTTATCAGTGTAATTTAAGTACAAGATCTGTATAAATCAATGGTGTTCAAGGGGCTTATAGGAAACAGTCTTCATGGTTGCTGAGAGTCTAGTACCTAACTTTCATCTTGTTTGAAAGATGATTTCAGGGTCAGGACTTGTATTGGGACCTTCAGGATCAGCATTATTTCTGAAAAAATTTAGGTATTCTTACAATACTATTTTCCAATCTCAGAATCTTTTTAGACAACGTCAAAAAAGGCATTTGCAATGCTGATATATAGTAACCACTTCAGGAATATTTTATGAAGATATTATCAAGATTTTATTAGGATCAGGATCATCCATTTACCATTTCCCTGGAAATATGAAACAACTACAATTGTCATTATATCCCTACGTGTCCTATTAGCCTACTGTTTATGCTGTAAAACAACAGATTGTGGGGTTTGTTTTCCCCTCAGAAAACTCCCTCAAATACAAAATTTCTGTTTGCCACCTTGACTGTGTTCTAGACTTTTTACTTAAGGAAAGTGTTTATAGAACCATGGTATCAGTTTGTCTCTGCATCCTTTAGTCTGGTGGACAATTCAGTCCCCTTGGAAAGAGGGCTAGAAGGCTTGGGGGTTCATGTCTCACGTTCACCTTGAACATCTGTCCTCCTGCTGGGTGCCAGCACATGTTGAGTGACATTACAGGAGGGAGGAGGTGGCTTGCAGGCTAGCAGGGCACCTACAGCCCTATGCTACTTAGACTTTTTGCCCAGCCAAAGAGTGAGACAGGTAGGGGACATAGGTGGGAGCTGACAACAGCGGTGGTGTAAAGCTCATGGTGCTGAGATCTGTCCACCTGTGGATGGTAAAGCTATAAGTTTTGCTAGCTTTTCTACTCACAGGACTAATTGTCAGAATAGTATCTTATTGGCTTTATCAATGATACAGAATTATGTTACAGGATTAAATTCTTACATTTTGCCCTATCAGATGTTTAATCTTCTAGTTATTTGTATATACGCATTAAAACAGAGATTTCTGTGATGCTACAAGTTTAAGAGAAAAATCACTATTTATTTTTTTTTAAATAAAAGAATAATTTCAGTGTTTCTTTTTTTACCCTCTTTTGGTTCCAGCTATTTATTAATCTAAAGGAATATAGGGATTATCTTCTCCATATTACTGATGTGCCAATTTTGGTGTATCTAGAGGCAATGTTTGAGTGACATAATTGAACTTGGTGCTGAGACTATTTTAATTACATTAATTTTAATTATATACAGAACATTTTAATTACATAGACTGAGATAGAGGGGTTCCCATCTATTAAGATCATCTGCAATGTATTTGCATAATGGGACACTATTTCTGTGTGCAATGTTACACTTCTCGATGGCTTCATTATTGGTGGAAGGTGGGTTTTTTAAAAAAAATAATTTACATTTGTGATTTTAGCAAGTGCATTTGCGAGCCACCTGACAGCCTTGATTCCCCTGCACTGAAAAGATGCATTTTAAACCAACTATTAACATTAGTGTAAAAATTAAAGAAACCATTCGTTTGTGCATTACTGAGTTCCTATGCCAAACAAGGCTTCCAAGGACTCAACTGGGAAACCAATTTAAGAGTTTTTGTAACAGTTGGGGAGCACTCGTGTAATAGAGAGATAATGATCTAACAGGTGAATAATGCCCTGCTTCACTGTTCACCACAAAAATTGCACGGCTGTGGTCAAATGCATGTTGACAAGGGACATATATTTACCAGTAAATATAAATTTCCCAAAGGGAGCTTTCATCTCTGCTACCTACCTTATACTCCATTTTTATGTCCCTGCTGGGACCCAGGCCACACGTACCTTCTTGTGTGTGGTGTCGTAACTTCCCTTGAGTCTCTGAAGAATCACAAAATGTTAGGGATTGGAAGGGACCTCGAAAGATCATCTAGTCCAATCCCCCCGCTGGAGCAGGATCACCTAAACCAAGTTGCACAGGAACACATCCAGGTGGGCTTTAAATGTCTCCAGAGAAGGACACCCCACAACCTCCCTGGGTAGCCTGTTCCAGTGCTCTGTCACCTTCACTGTGAAGAAGTTTCTTCTCATATTTATGTGGAACCTCCTATGTTCCAGCTTATACCTGTTACCCCTTGTCCTACATTGGATGCCACTGAGAAAAGTCTGGCTAACCCTAACCCTGACACTCTCCCTTAACATACTTATAAACATTAATAAGGTCACCCCTCAGTCTCCTTTTTTTCCAAGCTAAAGAGATCCAGCTCCCTCAGCCTTTCCTCATAAAGGAGAAGTTTCACTCCCNGCAGCCAGTTCACAATCCACCTCACTATCCGATCATCCAGACCACAATTCCTCAGTTTAGCTGCGAGGATGCTGTGGAAGACCGTGTCAAATGGTTTACTGACATCAAGATAGACCACATCCGCTGCTCTATCGTCGTCTATCCACCTGGTTATGTACCACACACAGCTGTACTCAGAGCTGCCCCCTGAGATCAGTGAGAGGCTGTGGCATTCCCTGCAGCCTGTCGTCTGCACAGCCACACTCTTCTGTGGGAGCTCTGTCTGGGTTCCCACATCCATTTTGATTGGTGACAGGAGTATGGTCTTCTTCTGCGGGTTGGAGACCATTTTGGAGGAGACCACCTGTCAGTGAGCCCTCTGGGTTTCTTTATTCTTATGCCCCCCTGCATGCCAACAAGCGAGACAGCTGCTGTCTCGCTGTTCGTGGTCTGAGCGCCGCTTCCAGTTTCGCCACATTTAAATCTCCCACAGTTTCCCTGTCAACGCCCCCAGCCATGTCACCCTCTCAGCTTCACTTGCGAGAGATGCTGACTCCTGTTGGGTCCCTCCTTCTTCCCTCGGGCTTCCCTGGGTCAGGGAACCCCCCGTCCACCTCAAAAACCTCAAAAACCTCAAAAAAAAGAAAGAAAAAGTAGTGCTCCGGCCACGGAGTTTATGGTGTCAGTCTGTGGTCATGTCCCGTTCCATTCTCTTCCTTGGCACCCAAACCACTCAGGGTAATTAATTTCCCTTCATAGGAGCATTATGATGAATGTCTGGTACAGGGCTGGCTCAGTTCTCCCATTAACCCAGAGGCTACTGGTGACCCTAAATACTGTACCCAAAATCATGGGTCTAAACCACAGGAGAGGTGCTGTTTAGTTAGACGAATTGCAACATTATTTGGTTACAGAGACACTGTGCCTTTGCGTTTTGTGCATAGATAGTGTCTTTAATTTTTGAAAATGTTAACAGTCTCAGAGTCTGTCGTCTGATACGTTCACAGATGTCATTTACTTTTGCCATCCTTTAGTGTTTCTTAAACACCAGTCACTGTGATACTACATTAATTCACTGAGCCTAACCTCAACATCTTTTTCTTTCACAGAGCAATATTTCTTTAATTGAAATTCCTTTCTTATGGGATTTGGGGGATTTTTTTTCCCCCTCTCTTTTCTACTGAAAGACTTTTACTTCCAAGTGAGACACTTACAGTAGTAAATACAGCAAAGAACAAATTACAATCTGTTTGGGAATAGCAGTCCCTAAACTAAATAAATGTCTAACTGGGAAGTTGTTTTTGGCTTCCTCTAAACTAGCAGTCTTGAATTTGGACCATAACTACACATCCAAATATACCTGACTGATTCAGTAACTTATATTTGATCTTTGAAAAGGAATGCAGAACTTGATGAGGTCTGGGGCACAATCACACGGTCTAACCCATCTGATGTGATTAACTATCCCCATATATCATGGCTATATTCTATTTTCTCCTTCCAAGTGGACATTTCCCCCTCCCAGTTCAGATGACTGCTTCCTCCATTTATCTTTTAACCTAAATCATTTTGCAGAACGGGTAAGACAATAGTCGAACAGGTAAACTGGCAAGTAGGGGTGGGAAGAAGTCACAATTTTCAGTATAGGGATAGCGATATGCAGCTGGAGATAGTAATGATTAACCTTGACTCATAAATAGGATAGTCTAGCCTGTAAATTCTTAGAATATTGAACTGTTTTCATGAGCACACCAAATTATGAGAGCTGGTCAGATGTTTTCTAGTGATATTTTATTGACAGTAAATGATTCATGGAAAAATCAATTCTTTGCCTCTCTGGAAAATCTTGATTGCGGAACTTCCTAATATTTAAGAATTAAATATTTAATAAATTCAATTTTCATTAATTCAGTTTTTATTAAAAACCATATGCCGGGTATGGTCCAATCTGAAAAAAATGAATCTTTTCAACTGAAAAGAAACAAAATATTTAAATTGAAATTGGTTTAAGAAAATATTCACAGGCAGTTTTCTTTAGTTCATTGCTGACTTATTTCTGGTTTGGGTCCCTTTCTCCCTTAGCCACACTCCCTGAAGTGCTATATTCTGCATTATGCAGTGTGTTTTTGCTCTGATCAAGCAATGCATTGTGAATTATAAGAGTCATATTACTATCGATGCATTTCAGGAGAGAAAATTTCACCATATAATCTATCCCAGACAGAAAACAGGCCTCATAGGACATGTGTACAAGGATGTCCTCTTATCAGAAACACAGATAATGATGTCCTTGTTTAGAAAACTTGCATGTAGGAATCCTGGGTTGAATTTAATTTTGGAACTTCCATTCTGTAAAATATATTTGTGTTCCAAAATGTTGTCATAATTTGGGAGAGTCAATCTGTTGATGTGACACAACTTTTTTCACAATAGAGTCAGCCATAAATCACCAGAATATGCTGTAAAAATGTTGTGTCTGTTAGTTATTCCTTTGGATCTAATACTGAACAACTCTAGGAGTGAGCAGTTCCAACATCGTAACTAGGGCTTTTTTTGTCTTTTTGCTGTGATCATTAATTAATATTACAAACACTAAATTTCATCTTCCATTTTTATGACTCAGCCATTCATGACATGCTTCAATTTTGAATGACCTGAATACATTACTGTGGTGGGTTGGCCCTGGCTAGAAGTCAAGCTCTCATCCAGCTGCTCGCTCACTCCTGGATGGCAGGAGGGGAGGAAATAGGAAAAAAACAGGAGCAAGCAAAGACAGGGAGATCCTTCAGTAATTTACATAATGGGTATAAAAAAGACTAGATTTGGGGAAAGTTAGCTTAATTTATTGCTAATTAAAATAAGTATTTGATTACTGATTTGGATAGCAAAGAACAAAAAGACAGACATTAAACCAACATCTCTCCTCTGTATTTCTGAGGCTCAACTTCACTCCAGATTCTTCTCCTTCCCATTTGCTGTCACTGCAGGTCACATCCAGCCCCTTCAGTAAGGCAAGGAGGGGCATATGGTGCTGGTGCATCAGGACATGGCAGTTCCTTTCTGCTGCTCCTCATCATGCTTTTCTTCTGCTCCAGCACAGGCTCTCCACAGACTGCAAAGAGTACCTGCTCTACTGCGTAAGGCATGACCCCATGCTCCCAGTTCATGTACTGTAAGGATACTTCACACTTGCCATAAGCTGGAGGTGTGCATTTTTATAGCCTGTACAGAACTACCTCTCATGCATCAGGAAATTGTGCCAGTTCACCTGGCAAAATTTAGTACAATTATCAAAGAGTACAGATTTTTATAAAATTAAACCATTAGACTTTCTTGTGAATTTAAACATAGCAGTTGGATCTGTATTGTATATTTATTACAAGAAAATGTTCTCTAACCTTCTTCATGTATGCTGTTCTTACACATACTGTTGCAGCTCTGTCTTAAATACAATAGAATGTTTCTTTGCTTAGTATTTTTGAGTGTACTTCACGAATGATATGAAGTCAAAGGAATATTTCTTTCATCATCAACAGGTCCTGATCACTAGTCAAGAGCAGGATTTGGTTCAGGTTGTGGAAAGCAGTTGATACCACACGAAAAATGTGTGCCAAAAATCTCACACAGCAGAAAAGATACATAGGGACAAAGGAAAAACTTGCATGGAGGACGAGGAGGGCTGGATGGACTGAGAGCCACTTGGCACAGAAAAAAAAAAAATCAGAAATAGAGTGAGTCAGAGGCAAGAAGCACGAAATAAATTCATCAAAATCATAGAATGCCAGGTTGGAAGGGACCTCAGGGATCATCTAGTCCAACCTTTCAAGACAGAAAAATACGGTTTAAATGAGATGGCTCAGCACCCTGTCAAGCCGAGTCTTAAAACTGTCTAATGTAAGGAAACCCACTACTTCCCTTGGGAGACTATTCCAATGTTTAATTGTTCTTATTGTAAAGAATTTTCTTCTGGACTCCTTGGAATCTCCCCAAGAGCAACTTGCAACCATTCCCCCTTGTTTTTTCCATGTGACTCCTTGTAAAAAGGGAGTCTCTAGCCTCTTGATAGCCACCCTTTATGTACTGGTACATGGTGATAAAGTCTCCCCTCAGCCTTCTCAAGGCTGAACAATCCCAATTTTCTCAGCCTTTCTTCATATGGCAGGCCTTCCAGTCCCCTGATCATCTTTGTGGCCCTTCCCTGGACCCTCTCCAGCCTCTCCACATCTTTTTTTATATAGGGGAACCAAAACTGAATGCAGTACTCAAGGTGTGGCTTGACCAGTGTAGAGTAAAGTGGGACAATTACTTCTTGATCTCTGCTGGTGATGCCCCTTTTGATATAACCCGGCATCCTGCCGGCTCTCTTTGCCGCTGCAGCCACTGCTCACTCATGTTGAGCCCGCTGTCCACCAAGACCCTCAGGTCCCCCTCCATAGGGCTGCTCTCAAGCCAGGTGGATCCCAGTCTGAGCTGCATTCCTGGGTTATGTATTCCCAGGTGCAAGACATTACACTTGCCTCTGTTGAACTTCATAAGGTTCCTGCTAGCCCACTCCTCTAGCCTGTCCAGATCTTCCTGGAGAGTGGCTCTCCCTTCTGGAGTGTCAACTACCCCACTTGTTTTTGTGTCATCAGAAAACTTCATCAGGATGCTCTTGATCCCAACATCCAAGTCACTTATGAAGATACTAAACAGCACTGGGCCCAATATTGATCCCTGGGGGACCCTGCTTGTGACTGGCTGCCAGTCTGAGAATGAGCCATTTACCACCTCCCTCTGGGTACAGCCTGTCAGTCAGTTCCCCACCCACCATACAGACCATTTGTCTAGGTTGTATGGTGTGAGTTTTTCAAGAAGAAGGCTGTGGAGGACCATATTGAACACCTTGGAGAAGCCTAGGTGGATTATGTCTACTGCTCACCCCGCATCAATCAAGCTGGTCACTGTGTCATAGAAAACGATCACGTTTGTCAAGCACGATTTGCCCCTGGTTAATCCATGTTGGCTTTTCCCAATTACATGCTTCAGTTTACTTGTCATAGTCCCCAGGAAGATTTGCTCCATAACTTTCTCAGGAATTAACATGAGGTCCTCCTTGTGACCCTTCTTGTGGACAGGAGTGACATTAGCCGTCTTCAGGCACATCTCCTGATTATGAAGATCATGCAGAGCGGCCTCACAATGACATCAGCCAGCTCTCTTAGCAACCTTGGGTGAATGGCATCTGGGCCCATCGATTTGTACAGGTCAAGCTCCTGAAGCAGTTGACACGCAACTCTTCCTTCATGGATGGTGGGTCTGTGTCTTCATCAATCTGGATTTTTGTTCCCATGGCCTGGGACCCAACAGTGCTGGTAAAGACAGAGATGAAGGTGTTGAGGACCTCTGCCTTTTCAGTGCTGTTGGCGACTAGTTCACCTCTCCTGCTTCTGCTTGTTGGTAACATAAGTGAAGACCCTTTCTTGAAGTTTCAGACATCTCTGGCCAATTTCAGTTCAAGTTGAGCTTTTGCTTTTCTAACTGCATCGCTGAATACCCTGGCAACGCCCTTGTAATTTTCAACGAGTAACGTTCCACTTTTCCATTTCTGGTACTTTTCTCTTTTCGTTCTGAACAGACCCAGAAGCTCACAGTTGAGCCAAGGGGGGTCTCTTGCTCTGACCACTTCCCTTGCCATTAGAGGGGATGAACTGGTTTTGTGTGTTTAGGAGTGTGCTCTTGAAAAACTCCCAGCACTCACTAGCTCCTTTATCTTCCATGGAAGCTTCCCATGGGATCCCTGCCAACTGACCCCTGAGCGAGTTGAAGTTTGGTCTTCTAAAGTCTAAAACCTGTGTCTTGGAACTAACCTTCAGTGTGCTCAGCATTATCCGAAACTCCACAATGTTATGATCACTGCAGCCAAGGCTGTCATTAACTGAGATAATAGAGAGAATGTTCTCTAGGTTAGTGAGCAACAAGTCCAACAGTGCCCCTTTCCTGGTTGGAACATCTAACACCTGTATGAGAAAGGAGCCCTCTAAGCATTCCAGGAACTTGCTGGATGACAGATGAACTGCTGTGTTGTTCTTCCAGCAGATGCCTGGTGTTGAAGTCTCCCATAAGGACAAGGTTTTGTTGGCCCGAAGCTTGCTTAATTGACCCAAGTAGCGCTTCATTGGTCTCATTGTCTTGCTTTGGGGGTTGGTAACAGCTGCCTACTGTAAGGTCTCCCTTGGAGACCATCCCTCTGATTTTGACCCAGAAGCATTCAATAGGACTTCCACAATTACCGTAGTTGACTTCCATACATTCAAGGTTCTCAATATAGAGTGTGACTCCTCCTCCTCTTCTACCCTGCCTGTCTTTACAGAATA
>VYZX01015909.1:32254-55210 GCA_013401335.1 Brachypteracias leptosomus | reverse complement strand
GTAGATCTCTTTCCAAGAGGATGACAGCCACTAATGGAGCTCACCCGCGTCTTTCAAGCCGGAGTTGGGGGGGGCGAGGCGAGGTACCACCAACTGAACCCACCTCTTGCTCTAGCAGAGCTCTCAGTGCCCTGCCTGGGCGTCCTGCTGCGCACACGGCAGCGCCCCAGTCACGCCCCCTCGTTGCTCGTTTGCTCCGTGCACGGAGTCACTGCACTCCCTCAGGGCTTCTTTTATGATGGGGGTGTGGTCTCAGCAAGTGGCCGTTGGGTTGTTAACACTTCATTAAGAGGTGTTAACACTTCATTAGGAGGTGTTTACACCTCGTTTAAGTCCTGCCGCCAGTGGTGCTGGCTCCACCCACGCCACGTCAACAGCCCGCCTACAAGCACAGGGAAGCCGCTTCTCCTGGCTTCAAAAAGCCCCCAAAAAAGCCTTTTGCTGGCACACTTTGCCTCAGATCCCTTCAGAAGGGGAAGATTCCTTACCTGAGGAGATTCAAGTCCAGATTGGAGCATGACAAAAATCAGGTTTTTTCAAATGAGGTCCATCGTTTAAGAAGACTGGGACACTGTACTTTCCTTCCTTCAAGGGGTGCCACAAACCCTGACCGTACATTCATCCCTCCCACCAGCCAAAACTGGAGTCCCAGAGCAGGTGATGTTAAACACTGTATTACAAAAGGGAATTTAAACATTATTGTTACCTTATTTTCTTAATCTTTGTATTGCTTCCATAATTATACTATTGGCTTGAATGAAGAGAAAACATCCGTTTACTGTTGTCCTCAAGAGGGAGAGGGACTTTCAAACAACAGCTTACACTGGCACAAGGGCTAATGAAGGCTGATGCTCCACATTGCCTCTTACTGAATACATCTTTCTATAATGTTTCCACTAAATTATACCTACATATTCCTCTGTTGGAGTCTGGAAATCAATTCTAACTTGATTTCAGGATGTCAGTCATGGGTTGTACTGTGGCAGTATTTCATCTGCTGGTCTCTTCAGGACGATTTGCCACCTCAGAAATAAAGTTGGAAGGATTTTGTTTTCACCTTGGCTTTTGTTTTGTTTTCTTCCAGATCCGTTTTGCTCTTGCCTGTGTTACAACCTGAATAGAAAGTAAGCACATGAGTTAGCTCATTCTGCAGCACTGTGAATTTGCTTTTTTTCTTTGTTGTTTTGCATTAGCTTATACCATTTATAAGGCTGATAGCTCTGATTGCTGAAGTGCTCTGAACTCTGAGCAGACAATCAAATCTGCGACTTTCATTTTACAATCTCAATTAGAACTCAGTATTACCAATCAATTAAAGAATAAATAGATATGTGCTGACTCATTTGGAAAATTAATGGTGTTGGCAGTGAAGGAGAGTGGGCAGAGCAGGTGTTTGATGTCTGCCCTTGAGTAACTAAACCACTAATATTGGGATTGGAGTTGAGACCAGGTATAATGTCTGAAACAAAAACATTTTCTGGTACACTGGCTCACATCAGTCATATTCCACCACTTACTTGGTTTCAAACCACAGTGCCATAGCAATATTTTTCAAGGTGGGGAATGCCTGAGCAGATTATTTTGGAAAACAACTTGCCTGAGGACATTTTCTCATTGCTTGCATACAAAGAGGAACATTACATATGATTTATGTTATATAAAAAAAAAGATACTTGCCCAGCCATAAATGGATATAGAGAAAGAGAATGGTTCTCTACAGTGATATTTTTCTCTTTTTCAAATATCAAATAGTGATGTATTTCTGACAGAAGGCCAAATTCTCAGGCCATGCTTTGATAATCAAAGTCCTTTCAGAAATCCGTTCAATAAGATCTGACAAGAGCTATGTAGGAAAAGACACTTTTTTTTCTGTTAAACATAAGAAATTAAAAAAACACAAACAAAAAACCCTGCAAAAATACCCCAACAAAACAAACACCACTCACTCCTTGCCCCCAACAGTTCTGAAATGGGATAAGGGAGTCTTCATCGTAGAATCATAGAATGGTTCGGGTTGGAAGGGACCTTAAAAATAATCTAGTTCCAACCACCCTGCCATGGGCAGGGCCAAGTCCCACTAAACCAGGTTGCTCAAGACCTCATCTAACCTGGTCTTGAACGCTTCCACTGTTGGGGCATCTACAACCTCCCTGGGCAACCTGTTCCAGTGACTCACCACCCTCTGAGTGACAAACTTTTTCCTTACATCTAATCTACATCTCCCCTCCTCCAGTTTAAAGCTATTAATCCTCATCCTATCCCTTCATGCCCTTATAAAAAGTCCCCTCCCAGCTCTCTTGTAGGTCCCCTTTAGGTATTTGAAAGCTGCTCTAAGGTCTCCCCAGAGCCTTCTCTTCTCCAGGTTGGACAAACCCCACTCTCTCATTATGCACCTACACCAGGGAGCAGCATGCTATAGATGCAATGAGTGGGTGCTTTTCTCCCTCCAAGAAACATGGGTGCTCCTGGGCAGTGACACTAAATTCCTGTAAACTGTATGATGCATTGCATCACCAGCATTGTGCTAAATGGAGCGAAGACAAATAAATCCTCATATATCCCCTGCTGATGCACCGCTGTCCTGTTCTGCTATATCTAGAGTCCTTTGCACAAGCTGAAGTGAGGACAAGATTTGCCTTTTAGCACATCCTGGTGGCTTGTGCACAGGAAAATGAGAGAGAGAAGTGGAAATAGGAGCAGATAAGGGTCATAGATGCACTTTAAAGAACTTAGGGTTTATTTTCCATGCATACACACGATGAAACAATGGAGGCAGCCTTGGAAAGAAAAAGGTCTGCAAGGTGATAGCAAAGAATATAAGAGATTGTAAAAGATACCGTACAGTTGTATGTGCTCAGTGTAACTACTTTCTTCCTCTGACATCCCAGTGCTCCACTAATAACTCTCATAACTCAAACCAATCATAATTTTTAATAATTTTGTTAATAAAAGGATGGTTACCTCTCCTAGCAGCTAATCATAGAGATGTTGAGAAACATCAATAGTTTAATTTCATTTTTTGTTAAATTTTCTAAAGTGAATGATACTTGCACCTACCTGTTAGGAAACCTCTTTAGAGGGATCACACACTTAAATCTATGCATCCTAACTAGAAAGTACAGTTTTTAATAATGCCTAGACCTGATGTGTGTGGTGCAGGCATTCAGATACAGAAGATCACTTCCCAAAAAGAAATACACACGTTTTCTTTAAGAATTCCAGTTTAAAACCAGAACTATCTATTAGGAAATGGCACTGCATTGCCCTTTCGTATTGCTTTTCATGGGTTATACAGTGGGCTCCATCCTTGGTGAGCCATCAAAGTACTTCATCAGTGATCCAGTTATGATGTCTCATGAGAAATGTAGCCTGATTGAGAGCTCTGATGAATACATGAAAAGAAGAAATGTGAACATCTAAACATTATCCGTAATGAAATACTACAGCTGCATTTTCCACTACAAATCTTGATGGTACAGATAAATTTTCTAGCTATTCAAAAACATATTTTGCTTAACAAAAACACATTTTCCTGTCAAATTCTTGTTTCAAACAAATTTCATCAGCTGTAGCTGCATGTCATTACTGTTTGGCAGAATCCTTGCTGGTTGTCTGATACTCTGCATATCTGTATTACTCTCATTCCAAAGAAGAGCTAAATGTTTCACTTGGACAGAGACTTCCAACTAAAAAGGTTAATCAAATATAGGGGAACAGATTGCAGGAAAACAGAATGGATGCAGCAGCCACACATGACTGAATTTTGCTTTAGAGTTTGCTGGGACTGCTGACAGCAGTGTCTGCATTCTTAGCTGTAACTCAGCACACACTGGCTGCTAGTACTTCAGTGCTACACACACTTATATAAAAACCTCATTAAACTTAGAATGCTTAAGGTATCTATCTGGTGCATGGAAAGGCCTCGTAATGGATTTCAGGGAGATGCTGAGTTTATTGTATTTTGAAAAAGGCACCTCAGAAATGGAAGCTATTTACATGTAATTTGAAATTTATAGGACTTTGTTGTATGTAACATAAGAAAACCTCATTTCTACATACTGAATTTAAAAGAAGGCATCAGTCTACAGTGCCTTGAGTCTAGTTTGCAAGTCAAAGAAAAAAAATTTCTCTCAGTGCATGTATTCACTATACCAAACTGTATGAACTGAATTGGTAGTGGAGATGCTCAAACCTGAAGAAATCATGAGCAACAAGCTGAACACAGAACATTTGTTTGAAAGTTGTTTTTTTTTCCCCTTGAAAAATGTTAAGTGAAGAACACCAGCATCACTCACCATTAGTCAGCAGTTCGAAACACTGTGAGGATAAGTACAGTTACTTTCCAAGCTCCTGCCTGTATGACTTTCCTGGCAGCCTGCAGGCTCATGCTGTTGCCATTACCGAGACAGCTTTGCTTAGCTCTTACAACTTCAGTGTTTTATTCTAGTTCATCAAATTCATTTTTGTCCATTGTTAGCATTGTAGAAATGAACTAGATGATCCCTCAGGATACTGTGTGTGCTGGGTTACTAAAAATCCATAATATATTCACACATGCAACCCCCAGATTATTTTTTGTTAGTTTTATTTTCAAATGTAATTTTACTGTACAATCCAGCTTGTGAGTTCCAGGCATAGGGCTGTATGTTTTAGCTCTCCTACATCTCTTTTTATTTTCCTGGCAAAGACAGCCTTTTCAGTCAGGTAGGTTAATTTATTTTCTTAGTCAAATACAAACAGCATCTTAATTTTCAGGCAAAAGCTGCTCCAATTTAGGATTGCAAAAGGTCATTAAACCAAACCTAACCCATAAAGAATATAAATGCCAACTGATGGGGAAACATGCTGTGGTGCTTCTAAGACCCTCTCCTTCACATAAGATATTAATTACTCTTTTTCTGCTATGGTGGCATGACCACAACCTGTTGCTCTTCAGCTCCACCAATGCTGCTGTGCAGAGCTGCTATTCCTCTCGCCTGCAACCCATGGGGAGAACATGGGAGCTGACTGCAACCCTACTCACACTATGGCTCCATTACCCTGTCACATTAACACAGGGGCAGGAGGGATAGTATTTTGGGGGATTTTTTGTTCGTTTTGGTTGCTAGTGGTCTATTGCTGTTTATATTTTTGTAATATATAAATCTGGTTTTAGTTGGCCTTTATGTATGAAAGAATGTGAGAAGAAGGGACAAATGTGAGTACCTGTCACAGTACAAACCCTGTTCCCAGTGAGATTAAGGAATTGTTTTTCCACATGTCCACAGGCATTTATTAACACAAGGAGTCCTCTGCCTGCTTATGAAAACATGTTGCCTGATCTTTTAGTCATAAGAGTAACACAGGTGGTGCTGATCCTCCTGTCCCTGTCTGAAAGTCACTCTGGATGCCCTGTACCAGCAGATGTTTAATACATACAGCTAGTGAGACAATTATTTTAAGGCTGTAATGCATTAACGTGAACTGTACCAGGCTCTGAAGAATAGCAGTCATTGCTAGCTTCACACTGTAAGCCATATGCCAAAACTGTAGAATTAGATTTTTTACAGATGTCCAGCCCTTGCTCTGTGAGCACAAAGAGGTACAGTGATTATGATACAAGGACAACACCAAGGTTAAAATGCAATTCCAATCCTAAAGGGATTTGAAAAAACAAATCTTAAATACTGGATAAGCATCTGTAATTACTTCTGCCTTTGCTTGTTTTATAAAATATTTTAAAGAGAGGCCAAGCCATCATTCTGTTTTAATATGTGACTGACAACAATGACCCACTCTTTGTCCTTTTTCTTTCACCTTATCTAAAATTTCTTAGCAGGAAGCAGTGAAGATATTGCATGCATTAACTTAAACTAAAGCAAGTATTTTAAAATGGAAAGCCTATAATGTCTTTGGAAAAGTTGTCAGCATTTTCTACTTTAGTCTGAAGGCAGTTGAGGGTGCCGCTCAGAGAGGGAGACAAACTTCTCAGGATGCGTGAGCAAAATCTTAATATTCTTACATGGGTTTCTGCCATTTTCATACTATTGTATCATATCTACATCTTGCAATGTCAAATTCCCGCAGAACTAGATGGTACTCAGGAATGAATGGAATAAAATCCAGGGCTTTTAAAGGCAGTTAAAATAGTTAAGATATCCCTGAATATCATTAAGCAGATTCCTCACTGTAATTTTGTATTTTATGGGGCTTTCAATACTGTGGATAAGTCATCTTAAGTGTGCTTCTTATATTTACATATGGAAACAGGTAACAGTCTGTCACTTTGTATAGTATTTAAAAGGGTATGTCATTGACCCTGATGCAGGTATATCTTTATTTATAGAGGATTTTATTTAAAACCAACTGTTTTAATCATTTTTTTGTCACTATTCTTAAAGTGATCATAAGCCTAAACCCTACACTTCAGCACTGAAATCAGAAGAGGAAGAAAACCACTATAAACATCTGAGAATTAACACATTCCATAGTTGCAGATGAATTAGAAAAATGAAAATATTATGGAAAGGAAAAGAGTCTTACTTTAAGTTTTGAATAAAAGCATATGTGAGAAATTACCGTAACATAGTATGGCTGCAGACAGTCCAGAAAGCACTGAATGTGGTCAAATGAAGTAAATTTTTAATAGATATAACTTTTGAGGAGATTTAATTTTTTCTTGAAGGAAAGAAAAATATTCTTTCATTTATTAAGTGTTAATTCATAGAACTTACTCTATTCAGTTTTGTCAAACACATGCCCTGTCTACATTATCCTGGTTTCTCATTTCTGATTACATATCTCATATTTCATTTGGTGATCTTGATATTATAATTTCACTGAACTTTTGTATCACTTTTTTCTGATTATGAAGTAGAAGATATCTTTTACAAAAGAAACATTTTTCTTCTCTACTATGGACAAATTAAAAACCCCATTATTTTATTCTCAATTTGAGCTGTTGTTAGAAGAGTAAAGTAATTTCCCAGTGATGCCTGTTAGCTTAGTGTTGCAGATAGTCTGTGCTCTAGTAATATTTTCAATCTGGTTTCGTCTAGTTGAACACTATGAAATGCCAAAATGAAACTGTTATTAGTACAGCTTTTCTACTCCTAAAACTCAAACATGCTATTGATTCTTTTACAGTTAGATATCTATTACAATTACCCAAATGATATCATACTATAAGTTTTTCATCAATCATACAAGTTCTGAGGTGAAAGAGAGAAATAAGATATCCCTGGAGGTGTTCAAGGCCAGGCCAAGACAAGATGGAGTCTTGAGCAAACTGGTCTAGTGGGAATTGTCCCTGCCCATGGCAGGGGGTTGGAACTAGATGATCTTTGAGTTCCTTCCAATACAAACCATCCTATGATTCTATGTAAAAGAAGAATGAAAGGCTCACCAAACCTTCATGTAAAGGCAAGGAGAAATAAAATCTCCAAACCAAGATATTGTCTACTGTCTAATGAAAGCAGTGCTATCTACTAAACTTGCTTGAGAGTTAAGGAGAAGATCTATTTTTTCTAATAATTCAGAACATTTTCTGTCAGCTATGGCAGACACTGAATCCTGAATATATTGTTATCCTATTAGAGGTAGGAATGGTAGATATTGAAGGAAAAGAGAGAGAGAAGATTTACGAGTGTTGTTACCTGTCTGGAATGTACAAATCCTCAGTTATTCACACAAGTAATTGCAAATTTTTTCTGCCTTGTGTGTATGTTGTACACAGTCTGTCTAGGAATCCATGCTGAACACAGCAGGAAGGATCTTGGCATCTCTTATAAGAGGGTCATGTTTGGCTTTGGGCTGGAGTGAATTGCCACTTGGACAGAGCCACCCATTCTAACCCTACTGTGAATGAAGAAAAAATTCAGAACACCCAAGGCAGGAGGTCCTTCAGGGACTGTAGGCAGAAGGTCTTACTCCCATACTTTTCATCCTCTACTTCAACATCTCTGTTTTTCCTGCAATTTCACTTGCTTACAGGGGAAATCTGCATTCATGCCTTCCAGCTTTTTGTGTATTCCCTTTGAAATAAAGGGATCCCAGTAATTACAGTTACAGCCTGACAAAATCCGGTTTGTTATTAAAACTTTATTGACAACTATGGTGTGAACAAAGGAATGCTACTAATTCCTTGACTCCAGTTAACCAGGAGAGAGGAACATTGCATGGTGTCCTTTACCATTACTTCTAAAATCAGTATCCTTTGGCTCTACTTTATACAGCTGGAGGTAGTTTTATTTGCACCCTGTCTGCATGTAATTCTGGCCTCCCGGACAAGGTTTTTTGGCATGCTTTGAAGCACTGTTGAAGGAAAATTAGTTTTGCTTGGCTGTTTCCTTTTTCTGCCCTTTTTAAAAAAAATAACCAACCAAAAAACCAAACAAAACCCAACAACTAGGAAACGTTTACAATATCTACAATAGCACCTAGCAATATAATAACACCTAGAAATAATTATTAGAGAAAAATAACTTAAAAAACAACAACCCTGGGGCATATGGTTTGAATCTCTGCATTTCATAGTGTTTCCATAAATTTTTTTATTTCCAAAGAAATTGTCTTAGCAAAATTTTCTCCAGTCCCTAGCTACACATACCTATTATAAAATCCTAGGGCTGCTAGAGTGTTCTACTTAAGGCTATTTCTCAGCATTTTAGTGATCTCTGGAGAAAGAGGATCCACATGTGTTCGCTGATCGGATGATGATTATGAGCAGTACAGCTGTGAGAAAAGCAAATGTTATTCCAGAATACATCAGCTGAGATATCACAATGGAAATAGGGGAGATATTAAAGTACCCTCCACTGGTGCAGACCTCATTTACTGCAACAGATTTTGGTTGTCTACAGTCAGCAAAGGACAGAGTGAACTTTCAAAAAACACAGAGAGCTATGAGATGATCCTGGAAATAAACAGAGGAGTCTCTTAGTCCATCAAAAACAAAGGTAGAAGTGGATTACTTCCTTTAAAAAGCTGTCAGAAATACACACCAGGGAGGGAACAAGAACTATCTTATTTATCAGACATTTTTGTGTTAGATCAAATGTTTTTAACTAATGTAAACCAGACTAGAAACTCAAAGATGAATGTCACTGAGCTTTTGAAACAGCCCTCTGATAGAAGTACAGACCAGGGTCCATTCCCTCAAAATCAGATATTGGCTCTGTCAGAAATTGATACAGTTCTTTCTAAGATGCCTTTTTGCTTTTTTGTCTCCACTATTCTTGTAAGCTGTCAAGGTTTTCCAGGTTTTTCTAAGTAGAATAATGCCATTCTTTATGGCATTTGGCAGATTGATCGCAGATTACTAGAGTGCTCCACTGCTAACCTCTTGTCTGACCTTTTCCAGCACTGATACCTGATATTTCCCCTTTCACCAATTCCTTAACTACCATGTGGCTTCCATCTCAAACCTCAACTCGACCAATTTTTCCAATATGGTTTTATATTAGATCAGATATACTCAAATCTGCTATTCAGTTAATGTAATGGAACTATAATCAAACCAAGATAAAAGACATTTATTATTTTACCTGTGCTTAGAGAATTTGTTGTAGTGTGAAAGAAGTGTATAAGATCAGTGCTGCAAAGAGATAATAGCAGGGCAAAGAACTAGCGCTGAGGTGAATCGTGATGGTTTAAGACCTATTTAGACATGGACATTGAATCTGATAACTCAGGAAAGACTTTAGAGTCTACTTCATATCAAAAAGATAGATACAAGCTACAAAAATCTTTCAACAACACATGAAATAATCTTGACGTTCAGGTGGATTTCAAAATTGTTTCAATACTTAAATTGTATCAAAGGGCTGGAATTGTCCAGATTTTTTTTTCTTATAATACTTGTAATCTGGCTTAGAGATTCACCATGAGAACCTACGGAATAGTTGGTATTATTTAAGAGGCATGAGAAAAACCCTTTTAAAGGAAGGAATTTTCTGCTTCCAAAAAACTATAGAGGTGCATCGAATTTCTATTCTTTAATTATGCTTACTATCTAAGCATATTATGGTTCATAATCGTTAACAGACTGGTTATTTACTGCTGAGTAGAACCCTAAATGAGGAAATTAAACAACAGGAGCATCCTTGTGATTCACTAATGATTAATCATTTAACCTCCATGATATCATGGCCTGGTAATCACCCAGTGTTCTGACCTTTTTTGCCAGGATATAATACATTTTGGTCTTACTCTGGAAAACTGCTATTTTAATGGTGTTTGGCATAATGTGAAGGGAGAAATGTAAAGAATAAGAGAGTGGAAAGTTCATAAACTTGCTTGCATGCACTTTATTTGATCTATGCTGAGATCTAAATAAGGAGAAGTTTAGATGGAAGATTTACCTGTTTTCACAGACAATGGAATAAAGAATGGTTGTGAAAAAAAGATCTAATTTTAGAATAGACTTTAAGTACAGCATGTTAAATTACATCCATTCTTTTCAAGTGACAGTAGTTTAACATTTGACAGTGAAGCTCAGGTCTATATCCCTGCTCTAATATGTCCCTGACCAACATGCTACCAAGAAGAATACCATGGCTTAAAAGAAAAAACTGCGTATAGACCAAGCGCCAAAGGAAGAAAAAAAAAAAAAGAAAAAAGCAAAAGGAGAAACCAAGCACATACAAGGAAAAGATGAAAGGAATAATAAATATTTGTGGATATCAAAATTAAGAAATCATATTTAAATAATCCATTACTGTATTTTACTTTCTGTTCATTCAAGAAAACAATATCTGTTCACTGCAAAATACAAGATTAACTGCTGTTGCTTGGCCTTGTATTAATTACAGTTCTCCTTTCCTAGTCTTCCTACTATAGTATTGAAATAAGAATATTCTTTCAAAGCTAAAGAAAAGTGTGCCAATTTTGAACAATCAACTTAACAATCATACTTTTGACTGAAATATTTTTTCTCCACACCACAGCAGTCACAACATTACCAGTCTATTATTTCACGTTGTTCACTTATGCAATCGACTAGGCAATCTAATGCCATCAATTTCTCTGCTACCTATGTGGCCTGTCAGTCAATATTCTGTCTTATTTGCTAGGGTTTTCCACAAAACTGCAGGAATGAGGAGAATGTTTAAAACTAGCAAAATGCCACAAAAGCACAATAATAATGAACAACAATAGCAGAAAACCTGGCAGTATTATTAAAAAAACCAGCCCCTCAAAGTACTTCAGACTTGTTTTCTTAAATTGTCAGTAATTTAGTTTGGTATCATTCCCTTTAATATGTAGCATATCTGTATTTAGTTTCTATACAGAGTGTTCGATTCCAGATGTAACATCCATCAGCATAAATAAGTGGCTAGATACTATTTTTTGTTGTTGTTAAAGGTTATTCTCCAAGAGAAATGATGCCTGTAAACATCTTGTACTTTATTCTCGCAAACCTAAGCTATTATTCTTATGTTAGATAAAGAGAAGCCACTACTTGAAGTGATTTTACACAGCCCAGAGAAAAACAGAATAAATAGTGTTGTGTTTGGTGAGGTTGCAGTGATTGTTAAATGCTGTATGACAGAAATAGGTAAGATTTTAAAACAAGTTATCCCTACTTAAATTATGTAAATACATTAGTTATCTGTCCCTGATTGGCAACATTTATGTAGCAGATATTCCCTCTTGCAACCAAAACAAATGAGTCCATTTATTTACACAGTGCAACCAATGTAGGCACCTCTTTTCATTTTACATTTAAAAGGAAGAGTCATCCTAAAATCAGAGTTGGTAATTTAGCCTGGTTTATTGGAGGCTTCGATTCTAAATCATCCACTATCTACAAGGTACAGGGAGTAGAGCATGATCTGTCTACTTGGGTTTCATTTGTGCTGAGAATCACATAGTGAAATCCAAGTATACCATAGGAGTACACAACGGCAGCGAAGGTACAGCAGCTGTGGCTGTAGCATGTGCAAACACATAACTGGGACACAAACTGCATGGAAACCTCAGAAATGCACTCTGATTGCTGCAGTCAGCTAAAGCTAACACTGCTGCTACTATTACTTATACTAGCTGAATTTGTCTGTTTCATCATTCCTACTGACACATCTTGTAATCACAGCTTTATTCAGGCATGTAGCTATAACCTAGGTATAGAGTATACTTGAGGAACTAAGATATTAAAGTTTTCAAGGAAATACACCATCACAAGTAAAACTGTTTTGGGAAATAAGTTCATGTTATCCAGAATCTTGGAGTTATCAATGTCTGTTGCATTTTCTATTAAAAATTTGTGATTCTATAAAACTCAAAGCAAATGATTGTGAGAAAGTTTATCACACGAAAATTCTTCTTCTAATAATACTCTCTCCTTCCTTCCTTCCTTCCTTTCTTCCTTCCTTCCCTCCCTCCCTTCCTTCCCACCCCTTACCTTCTCCTTCAGCAGCCTTTTACACTGTTTATTTAGTAAGAGCCATTGTACACAGACCGCTGTTGAGTCCTCGGTATGAAAGGTATCAATACTTGATGCTCTTCTCTGCTTATTGTCAGGGCTGCCATAGTGACTGCAGTGACACTGAACACGGGTCTCTGGCTCGTCATTCAGCACCGAGGTACAGTATTCACCTACTTCTAAACTCCACTGGTGTATTAAGAAAACAGGGTTATAAGCCATCCAGCTCCTTCTCTTCATCAGGGAACTTGAAAGTGGTCTGTTCCTCACAGAGCTCATGAGCAGGCTGAGGTGAGCAATGAGTTTCTGCTCCTAAGCCTTCAAACTACAAGAATATTACACCTAATCGGCAGTAACTACTGATAATAACTTACTCCATGTATAGATTTTTGGAGCAGGATGTCACACACTCAGATCTCTAACAGGTTTGGTTCCCCCCCACCCCCCTTTCACAGTGAAAATTAGCTAATTAAGTGTAGCAGCCTCTTCAACTTCTAATTTGTCCTGCTGAGACACCCACCACTCTGGAGGGTACTCGCTAAGCATATATTGCCTCTTTGAAAGCATAGGCTCTAGCCTCTTCCAAGCATGCTAAAATGTTAACATGATGTTGTGCTTATGCTGTCACAGTGTTTTCCACAGTAAAAGCAAAATAGAAAGAATAGGGAAAGGAACTTCCCCCGGACATATATGGAAAAAAGAAATTTCAAGACTTGCAATGCAAACTATTCGAAATACTCAAGTTTCCTCAAAGACTTTTTCTTTTATATTAGATAAAAAAAAGAAAAAAGAAAAAAAAGGAAGTACGTGGGTTATGTTGCATGCAAAATTACTTCTGAAGAGTACTGTTGTGGTTTAAGGTTTGGGGAAGGGGAGGGACAGGTGGAGCGGCTATTCCACTCCNTATTTGTATATATACCTTCCCTTGTTACTTCTGTATATTTCCCTTCCTCTGATATCCCTTTTGTTACTCCCTGTTAAAAGTTGTGATCTTAATTTTCCAAGTTTGTGTGAGGCCTTTCTTCCTTCCCTGGGAGGGAAGAGGGGAGGGGGAAGAGGGGTGAAACTAATTCTGCTCTCTGGGGGTTGCCCTAAGCCCTAAACGGAGACAAGAAGCCACTTGAAATTTTCACTTGAAAATAAGGAAGTGGCTAAATTTGTTCATAACATGGTGTACTGCTTTTTAATTGGAGTGTTTATTCTAGCATTGCAAAAATTAATAAATATTAATTAAATATTGTAAACAGAGTCCCTGAAGCATATATGCAAATTCTTGACCAACCTGTAACAAAACTAATACTGCAGTAAAAAGTCATAGGCAGATAAAAATGCCATAGTTTGTCATTTTATCTTATTTTACTCTGCTTTATGATCTATCTGCAGATTTAGCTAGTCTGTCACAATAAGCAACACTCTAGCTTTTTTCCAGGCAAGCTATAACAAAAGTAGTATTGCACTGCATGAAGCATACTTTATATCTCAGAAATGCTTTGTTGAATCATCTTGATCTTGTCTAGTACAAATCAGAAATTAAGTTTAGTAACAGCTCATTGAGGTAGTTTGGGATTTACATAAGAAAGAAAAAGTCCTTTTCTTTCCCAAACTAATACAACAAACCAAACTTGCCATCATGTTCATAGAAAAAACATTCTGCAGACCTCGTAATCCATATGCCTTAGTTATTTCATATAGTAAAAAAGGTTCAAAACTTTAAAACAGTCAAAACGCTATAAACCTCCACCCTCACACCAAGAAATTTCAGCCAAATAAAACATCCCTGTAAAAAATTTTTCTTTAGGAATATATATAGGTACTCTGAAATCACTATAGGAAGGAAAATTCATGTACCTGTAGATAAACTGGCTTTAAACTGGTCTTACTAACTGCCTGTAGGAACAAACACACTTTAGAGAGATAGCAAAGGTAGCTGAACAGCCCAGATATTAATGTTAAACAAGTTCAGGTACACTTACCAGAACTATAACAACAGCAACATAGTTGAGTACAACTCTAAAGTAACTTTCCAGAATTATTCTCCTCATGGTATTCAAGTTAGCAGTTAATCAGTTGCAATTTCCGAGCAGTCAAGCAAAGAAAAACCCCCAGCTCAACACATCCAGACTGGCTAATTTCTGAGAAAGCAGCTGGCTGCATCTGCTGAGGGATTTGTAGCCTACAGGCCTGGTGTGGTTCAGTGGGATTTGTTAGGAGCAGAAGCAATGAACCATTTACCAAGGCACGGGATTGCACAGGTGTACAAATTCTTCCACCTGGATTAATGGCAAAACATTGCCACAGGGGAACACTCCATCCCAAATGAAAAAGTCTTAATAGCCTTAATAATTTGACATAGTAAGATACCATTACTACTGTGCCTTGCCTCTACAACTATAGTAGAGAGAGCTGCTCAAAGAGAAAGTTCCTTTGGTTTAAGCTTTGGTCTTCAAATTTAAAAGAAATTGAAAAACCTGTGCATGTGTGCTCAGAAACTCCTTGGAGTACTGGCATCCTGAGATTTCACTTAGCTCATTTCATTGCTGAAACATATTTTTAATCAAGAAAGTGGGAAATACTCATGCGTGTCTTGGCAGCGTAACAATGATTTACTCTCTCAGTAATGTAAAGCTGAAACACTTTAAGTCGAATCTGGTGTGATTATTAAAGTATTAGTTTAATTTATCTTTATCTTGACAGGTATGAGGCATACCTTTCTTTGCTGGGAGAGCCCTTAAACAGAAACCAACATTCTGTACTCTAAATTTCTGTTTCTTCCACCCAAAACCCACCAAACCAGTCATGAAACCCAAGCTCTTCCTATATAAGTGATAATTGATATTAATAAAATAAAAATTTTAAAAGGAAACCCTACACACACACATCCCAAAGCTCTTATCTTCTTCTATTTTGATCTATTTTAAGCTATTTTGCTTACCTATATTTTTAGGAGAGTCTTTTTTGTAGTAAAATGCAGAAGTTTCCTCTGACTGCATGCATTTGAAGAAAAAATATATGTTTGGATTTTCCATGCATTGTCAGTTATTAAAGAGGAAATAGCTTAACTCTTGCAGAAAAGCCTCTCTTGATGGATTTTTAAGACCACCTGAGAGTGCTCTGATCTGAAGCATAGAGCTCCATTACAGTTTCAATGTGAGCACTGGTCCTGTAATGGTCACAAGTATTCAGCTATTGATTCAGAGATCTCTGGGACACTCAATGCATTTTCTCCCTCTTCCATTCTGTGAATATACATGGCTTCCTTCTACTTTGAAGTGAATGCTTCCAATAGAAGGAGAGTTTTAGCTAGTTTTCAAAACTACTACTGCTCTTCTAGTGACTATTTCTACTCATTGTGTGTTATCTTTGTCTTACCTCTATAGCTCCTAAGTACTCTGACAGCTATCAAGTCTTCCTTCTTCTTGGGATCAATGCCAGCATTATCAACTGTCTTCACTAATTGAAGGCTACTAAGCAATCGTACAAACAGGTAAACTAAATCTTTGAAGTGAAGGAGAGAAAACTTTTCATTCTCTATAGAAGTTATCCAAAGGAGAGGCAGAAAGGTTTGGAATTCCAACAAAACTTGGATTAGAAAATAATGAAATACATAGCACATATTTGTTGTCCATCTGAGGCTTTAGTCAAAGCTTGTTGAAGTCAAAGGAAAGATAACTTTTCTGCTGATAATTTTTTAAAGAGAGAAAGGTGTCCAGAATACTGTATCATTACTTCTATAAATCTAGATGAGTACCCCTTTCCTTCCTCTTCCCCTCTTCTGATGGATAAATCAACATAAAAGTCTTGAGGTCATTGAAGAGAATAGTTATCTGCAACGAAAGACATGATTTTACTTAGCTGAAACCTAAAGACTTTAAAACCTAACATTAACAGGGTTTTAATAGGAGATGAAAGGAGAAAGAGGAGAAGGTAAAATATTATGGGAGTGAAATGACTGCATCTCCTTTAAAAGTGATTACTTTTGATCCTTGCTTGGTTCAGTAGCAACATGACGCACAGAAATAAGAATTCCTGGGTCTAGCTACTATTTAAAATGTTAAGATGTTGAAGTGCTGGAGCCTGGGCTGTGGGATGTGAGTTGGAATTGACCTATGGATGAGTCACAATCCAGCAACATGTTTTGTTCTCCAAGGCCCCAGACACAGAACCTGGCACACCTGTGTGAGGCCCTGCCTTTCCCAGATGATCATGGTTGGGATGGTGGGTGAGGCTAGAGATATAATAACCAGGAATCGAACAATTTGAGAGAAGTAACAAGGAGCTGATAAGTTTGAAGAGATTTCTTGTTGGGGGCAGCTTGTTGAGTTCTCTTTCAGTAGAGAGAGAATCCCCTTTGGCTGATTTGATGGAGAAGAACAAACAGATAAAGAATAAAAGATGAAGATATGCTGAGGGGAAGTTGCTGAGTTTGATGCTGGCCTGAGGAAGAAGCAAGCTAGCAGCACAGATGGTGATCAGTTGAGTTTTCTTATGAAGAGATGAACCCAAAGGCAAAGAACTGTTATAAATCAGCTTTCCCAAGTGTACTGTACTCTCACCTGCTCTAGTAGGAATTAATTTCTCCAAATTCTTTGCCATTTTTAAAAGGCATCATTTCCAGGCATTGAAACTACAAATGGCCTGAGCATATTGTGACATAAAAAGTTCAGAATGTTGAGGAAAATTTATATATTGAAATCTTTGCTTCTACCAGCACTCCAGCTCAAGAATTGTAGGGGAGAGTATAGATATGTACTATTTTTTTGTAAATAGCCAGAGGTTTAAATGTTATATTTGAGAGTAGACCAGATTAGCTCAGAGTTATATTGGTGAAAGTCAGTCTTGCCTCTCTACATTCTGTCTCTAGTGAGACCTTTTGTTAGGAGTCTTCAGTTTCTTTTGCAAGATAGTCTTCAGTTTCTGTTCTATTCAAGCTATTAGTATGTCATAAAAATTTACATACGCCTCAATTACTTCCAGAAAACATTATGGAGAAAAATTATGGTTATATATTTATAATGGAACAAGGAGAAGAAATGAGGGGTGACCTCATTAATGTCTATAAATATGCAAAGGGCAAGTGTTGGGAGTACGAAGCCAGGCTCTTCTCAGTGACATCCAGTGATAGGACAAGGGGCAACGGGTGCAAGCTGGAGCATAGGAGATTTCGGGTAAACATAAGGAAAAACTTTTTTACAGTGAGGGTGACAAAGCACTGGAACAGGCTACCCAGGGTGGTTGTGGAGTCTCCTTCAAAACCCACCTGGACGTGTCCCTGTGTGATCTGATCTAGGTGATCCTGCTCTAGCAGGAGGGCTGGACTAGATGACTTTTTCAGGTCCCTTCCAACCCCTAACGTTCTGTGATTCTGTGAAATAGATAGCAGAGAAATTCCATAAAGTCATTCAGCTTCAGTCACTGAAATATCCCTATGGGTCTAGGATGGAGGGGCCAAAGACAGTTTTTGCAACTGCTTTTCAGTTACTGCCGGCATTTAGGAGAGTTGATTTCTCTTATGAACTTGGATAGGTGGGGAAGCTGCTAAATGAAATCCAGGGGTCTCTCCCAGTTCAAAAAGCAAAATCCCAATTCCCTGATGCGCCAGCTGCATCACAGCCACCCTGATGCTGTCACAGAGGATAATGACTGGATCTCAGAGCTCTCTGGGACATGTGGTTCAGGAATGCTGATCTGTCCTGCAAGCAAGATGCTGCCAGTCAGCTCATCAGCTGTATCTTGCAGCTGTGAGAGGTTGTGGCTGCAGGACCAGTTTGGTTCAGATTGCTTCAGGAATATAAAGGGACTGGCCTGTCCCCATTCATGCTGGAGATATTTTGAGTGGAACTCTTTCCTACATTTCTTGGGTAATGTAATTTGGTTCAACATAAAACGTGTAGCATCCTGACATCAAGAATAGTTCATAATAACACTTCACTGTTTATTTTTTTACCTGCTTGGCAAAACACAAATGCTGACACCTCATTTAGGTTCAGGAAATATATGATAGCTGAATGAGAGGCTTATAAATAAGGTATCTTGAGATATTCTGATAAGGAGATGTACATGACTTTTTGGAGATATTTAGGCCTTGCAAAACAATCCATAACACCACTCTTCACAAAAATAAAAACCCTTCTGTTTTCTTATTATCTCTATGCAAACATTACACAATCACACACACTTTGTTAAAATTTCAGCCGTTGTAGAAGATTCATAAATAGCTGCAAGCCAGACTTCAAGTGCTGATCTGTAACATCCCTAAGCTTTGAGTAACTGGCAGCTTTGAAGGATTGGTTACTCTGGGCTGTCCAAAATAATTATCGGTACACAAGAAACAATTTTTTGACTGTTATTGTTGGGGATTGTAATGAAAGAGAGTGCAGAAATATTGAAGGTGGCTGCAGGGCAGAGGAAGGGTCAAAAGGCAGAGAAAATTACTCATATCTCTTAAACTATGTGCAAGTGATGCCACATGGATCAACACTGGTTTGTCTTTCATATATCGTTCTGCAGCAAGTCATGAAAGATGATAAGTATCTGTGAAACAGTATTTACATTAGTTCTCCTTCATTCCTGGGGCTTCCAGGTTGTTTCCTTCTTTCTGCCTTCCACCCACAATTCATACTCTGACTTTCCTCTGTCTTTCAAGGTTAGTTTCCTGTCCTCATGTTACAGACAGAAGTGGATTCTTAAGAAGATATTTAACAGGATAGTCAAAACTGCCACAGAGGTGAGAAGTCTCAAAAGGAGTAAGATTGGTTTTACTTTACATTGGTAAGACCAGTATACCCAGGATACTGTAAAGCTGCAGAGAATCTAGCTATTTCCACACTTAATGTAAATTCAGAGTTATTTCTTGCACGAAGGATACTTTAGCTACAGCAGGATGCAATTACCATACAAACTCATCTAAGCAGTTTTCCAGGCTTCTCAGTCAACCTTTTCCCAGTGTGTCACTTATTGATGTTTCTTATTAAAATGCACCCAGACAACATAGGCAGCATCCATCCTCCTCTTGCAAGACATATTGTTTTGGATTTTAAAGATTGGGGATTCAGGTATGAACGTATGTAATAACTGTCTGCATTCACAGGCTTTTCAAAACCCTTGGATATTCTTCACAAAATTCACCATGGTAACAGAGGTAGAGCAACAAAGAGCTACCCTACAGCCAGAAAGGAATAGTTTTAAAGTTCTGCTTTGTGAGCTTTCATTCCCCATCAACTTAATACCAGGCTCTTTTGTTGGTGAATTAAATAAAGAAGTATTAGTTAGCTGACGTACACAATTCACTGTGTTTTGGTTTGTTTGGAATTTTCTTTTTAAGTCTGTTTATTCTTTTGTGGTAGTAAGGAAAAAATGCTGAAACTACAAATAATTGTTGTATGTGACTGTGTATTTTGTGTACTGGTTGACATAAACAGCAACCAAAAAAGAATTTTGTGGTTCACAAGTGCTGCTGAGAAAGAAAAGTGCTGAGGTTTTGAAGTGGGTCAGTTACAAGATTCAGTATGCATTCATTTGGTTTGTTAGGTTGACTTTCAGGAGAATCAAAACAGCAGCAAAACTACTTTTTATAGAAAATCTCAAGAAGGAAAGGAGAGAGTGGCTTTTCCTGGAAATGAACAAAGTTCAATGGCCTATTTCTTTTCACTTGTGAAAACCCTCAGCCTATATCTATTGTCTCATACCCATGGGAACATAAAAAGTCTAACCAGACCAGTTCTCTTGGGTCTAGAGTTCTAATCCTCCTTTTCTTCAGCTTTTTCATAATACAAAGCACATCCTAGGCTGATTAATAACAACTAGTGTTCCTGGAGGCACCTGCTCTGAGTCCCATCTGAACAAAAGAAAGCCTCAGCTCTTCATGAGTTTTGTCTCTTGTTGCTAGTGGCACACTTTAAGGAAGAGTCTCTAAGTTTGACTGTGTCTACCGAGAGTTTCCTGTCAATAACCCATATGTTTCATTGCCACTATAATGCTATCACTATTACCCTTCATAAGTCAGCAGCAAACAGTGAAAAAGCTGCTTTCTTTCTGTGCATAAAATAGCTATTTTGAAAGTCTTCATGCCAGGAGCACTTATGCACCCTATCATCTTAAAATAATCTTTTCCTTTTCTGCTCCACAGTGAAAATGGTGCTAATTGTAACCAGTAACTTTGATCTACAAAAGTGAGTGATGAGGAGAAGGAAACAGTTACAGCTCTGTAATAAACTGCCATTCATTTTGTCACTTGAACCCATGAAACAGATGCATAGAGGAAAAGCTGACAGAGGAAAACTAGAAGGCAATCTCTCTTCTGACTTCTATGTGAAGCAAAACCATTATCCTCTGAATTACTGCAATGATCTGGATTCACCTGGGAAAGTGGGACTTGAATTATCTTTTTCTAGGACAAGGTGTTTCAGATGCATAAATTCATCTAAAGGCTGTATGTGCTCCACATTATCATCACTTCGACCCAGAAAAAGAAACCAGCAGCACTTTTCAGTCTGTCCCCCAAACAAGAAATATAAGAAGTCAGAGATACAACCCCAAAACCCAATGAAAAATAATCTCAGACCCATCAAAAATGTCTTTACTACAGATTAGGGGACATCCAGGCTCTATTTTGTTTTTTGGCACCCCTACAGCTTCCCATTCAGTAGCCTGAATTGCAAATGCTTCTGCCTGATTCCGGTGTGGCTAGTTAGCAGGCATTCATGCTCCTCAGCTCCTCCCAGATGTTTTCTAGTAAACAATCACAGCTATATCTCAAGCTTTTAAAGCACCCATGAACTCTGCTATGAGGGTTCACTGCATGTATGGAGGCAGCATTTCATTCAATTGCATGGCTGTTCTTGGCTCATGTTACTTTCTGATTCGTAGAAAAAAATCAGGGAAAGTCTTATCTATCTTCTCTCTGGTGACACACCCTCTCATAGCTCTTTAAAGTGGTTACAAGGAATGAAAGAAGACTTTCTGTTCTGGTGCAGCTCTCCAGCATGGAGGCTCAGTGAAGGTGAATCTAACCATATAGATCTGTGAATGGCTGAAGTGCAAGAACTTAGCTGCTGACACTCCGTGAAATTCCAGATCATAGGATCATAGAATGGTTAAGGTTGGAAGGGACCTCAAAGATCATCCAGTTCTAACCCTCCTGCTGTGTGCAGGGACACCTCTCTCCCACTAGACCAGGTTGCTCAAAGCCCCATCCAACCTGTCCTTGAGCACTTCTAGGCAGATAAAAACACCTAGGGAACCTTTCCCCAACTATAACACCAAACTTTTCCCCAACATCTGCTTTTCTCCTTTAAAATCCAGAAGGTTACATCAGATAACCAAACTTTGGTTTCAGTTTTACTTTCTATGTTGCATAAGGTTTCAATTCAGTGGACAGCAGTATCTGCTGTCCCCTCAAACATATGTGTAACAGTGTCAGGCATTCTGTTTTCTGTAAAGTACATATTCCTCAAGATCTACTCTCCTATAGGTTACAGGGTGACCCTTTAATTTTCCTGATAACCTGGGCCCAGGAGGAACTAGCAGTTTAATAAATACAGTCCTTAAGATAAAATCTATTATTATATCCATATAAATGTAAATATACATATACCGAGAAATCTAGAGATTTGATTCCTTATAATTAAAATAGCTTCTAGCATGTTTAAACATGAACACTTTGAGAAGCATGAAGTAAAGAGATGGAAATATTTTACAGACACTTAAGTGTCTGGGTATGTTTCTTTGGCTTCCAAGGACTTTGAAAACCTTTCCTCTGGCGGCTTTTCCTGCTTGGAGACATCCCTGGGGCTTCTTTGAGAAACTGCTTGCTCTTTCTTTAAAAGTCTATAAATTAGAAGTGAAATATGTCTCTTTTATGTCATTCAGGCATCAGTGGGACATAGTCTTCTGAGCTACTGACTGCAAGGGTCAAAACTTACTGCAGAAATTTCCTGTTTTCCATTATTTGGGTTGATGGTATTTTCTGTGCCTTAGGGAAGCGAGAAAGGAGAAACTAAGAATGAAAGACGCTTTCTTGTGAAAGATTTTCCTGTCCAAAACTTAATCATACCAATTTCTCTGCTTTTGGAAATCAGATGAGATTGGAGCACTGTTTCAGTTTGCCTTAGCATATTCAAGTGATTAATAATATGCATGAGAGGGATTAATGAAATACACAGGGTGCTATTGTATGCTCGAGTTTAAGAGTGAAAAAGCACAATAAAGGAATTTCAAGGAAAATAAATAGTAGCTCTTATTCCTTGACTGTGGAATACCCTGACCTGTGGGTTGCTAGCAGCTAGAAAGCTTTGTTTTGTGAAACATCAGTATACTTTTGTTTTACAGCTTTTTTTGAGTAATTGGCCGTTATCAGACTTCTGGATATGCATTTTTATTTGACTCCGGTCCTTATAAGACATAGAAAATAAGACAATTTTTAAGTTGTCTGCAGTGGAGTTGTTACACTCATTAACATATTCCAATAGTAAGAAAAGTTTAAATAGTTTAGCCATCAAAACAAACTGCTTTCACTCAGAAAGAATGCATAAAGACTATAAACTCTTCCTCTTTTT
>VYZX01015909.1:15429-32234 GCA_013401335.1 Brachypteracias leptosomus | reverse complement strand
TTTTTTTTTTTTTTTTTTTTTTGTCATTTAATCTTATAAAATCATTCTAACATGTTGTCTGTGTTAGATCCAGATGAATAAAGCATGTATATATTTTACAGGGTCTGTTCCTGAGTGTAGGTTTTCAATTTGTTCACTGTACCTTGTCCAGCCTGTATGTTAAGAATGTAGTTTTGCTTCCACTAACTTTTGGTATAAATGTATTTTAGTGGATTTGTGCCACAATAGGCTTAAAGAGAATTTTGATTAAGCAGAGCATGGACTGTCAGGACTCTTCTCTTGCTAATTCCATATCTTTGTCTTATCCCTACACCAGTCACAGAATCACAGAATTACTGAGGCTGGAATAGACCTTTGAGATCATCAAGTTCAGCCTATGACCTAACACCATGACATCAGCTAGACCATGTCACTAAGTGCCACATCCAATCTTTCCTTAAACACCTCCAGGGATGGCAACTCCACCACCTCCCTGGGCAGTCCATTCCAGTGTCTAATCGCCCTTTCCTTGAGGAAGTGCTTCCTAATATCCAACCTAAACCAGCTTCAGGCCATGCCCTCTTGTCCTGTCACTAGTTGTCTGGGAGAAGAGCCTGATCCCCATCTGACTACAACTTCCTTTCAGGTACTTGTAGAGTGATAAGGTCCCCCCTGAGTCTCCTTTTCTCAGGCTGAACAACCATCCCTCTCAAACCTCTGGATATCAAGAACATTGCAAAGAAAGGCCAAGTCTTTAAAAAAAAGGATTTGTTCCTACTACTCAACATTTTGCAAGTAAAATCCTGATAGTGAGGACCTTCTAAGCTCCATTTAAATTGGAAACATGGAAAATATAAGTAATTAGATAATTAAGTGTCCTATAATGTCAGGAGATGAGATGATGATTAATAAACTGGTGTATTTTATCCTTTTTTCCTTTCCAGTCTTAGAAAACCCTTATCAAATAGTTAAGTTTATCCTTCATAGGACTTTTCTTTTTCTTATTTCTTGTTTTATTTTTGCGAATGGTATTTATAGGTAGCCTAACATAAACCTTCTGTGATAGACAAACTGTGAGGTCATCAATATTTGTATGATGAAAGCTGAATCCACATTGGGAAGGAAAAGGCATAATCACCTTTCTGGTGAAGGAATGTGGCCTGCTGACAAATACAGTGAACTTCTAGACCAGGTAATGAGTAGGTAGATATCTACCTTCTGCTGATGAAGCAATCTGCTAAGGGAATAAGCTGCTGCTCAGAAACACATGCATTTCTCCTGTCTAATGTTCAGCAATATCCCTTCCCTCCTGATCTGTTGTCTCTTCTTTTTGATTGTGGTATTACACGCACATAAATTGCAATGGACAATCAGTATAACCAACACAGATTATGCTGAACATCCCTCCATTTCAGAGAGCAGAATTCAGAGCTTTGATGTGCATTTCAGCTAGCAAGGTAATAAGGTCATAGGATGAGTAAAAGTAAAAAATAATTGGCTTGCTGCAAAGCAATAAAATTAACTGAAATGTTGGTTTGAGTAAGCTTGCTCAGTAAGCTCAGATCTAGCCATGAAGGCCCTAGCAACATGAGAAAATGTTTAGTATTTTTAGTATTTCAAATTTTTAATGATAAGTAATCTCTATCTTGAATGCTGTAATCAATGTTTTCTTCAAAATAATATTGATTTTCAGTCAAGCAGATGAAGGGAGGTAATTTTGTGTCTCAGATTCTGCCTAATTCATTATTACTTGCACACTGGTCTCCGGAAGAGATTTTTAATTTTTCAATAAAGTTTTACGTGGTCAGCTGGCAGCGAATTCTTCTTACTAGGCAATTTTGGCAGAATGCAGATGGAAGCAATCAGAAAAGTTTTTCAGAAATAAGGCTGATAGTTTATCATCTCTAACTCAATACACACCTACACACTACTGAACAAATCATGTGCTATATGGGCTGTAAACAGGAGAGAAAAAGTAAAATCCCAATGGAAGATACAGATCAGTAGGAGATTCACATAGGCTTTAAGAAGTTTTGAATCACAGATCTGTCTGCAGATAGTGGTCTGATAACAAAAAATAGAATGGACCCTGTCCACATACTTGTTTTGCTATTCAGCAAAAGTTCATTTTCCATCTTCATGAACTACTCTGTGCAGTTGTTAAACTAGTACATGAATAACACTTTTGCTTAGGTGTCTGTCTTTTGCAATTTATGTGGCTCATAAACACTTTTTGAGACTCAAAACTGGGATGAAAATTTTCACCACAATTGTGTATTCCAAAAGCAAAAGATTAAAAAGAATTGTAAAATTTGACCTTTTCCCCTACTTGGCTTTTAGCTGTTGAAGAATTTTTAATTTGAAATCCCTTTTAAACATCAGAGATTTTGCTTGAACCATGTGATAGGATGACAAATGTAGGTGAAAAAAGGTGATAAGAACACTTAATAAATATTGCTATAACTAAACTAGGAATTTGTTTAAATATCCTTTTTGTTGGAAGTGCATTTTTAAAAAACATATCGTATTTATCTCAGCAAGATCTAATGAATTTTACTGGGAAGCTTTCTCAAATCTGAAAAGAAATTTTGGTTCAGTCAGCGCTGTTAGTTACTGGATTCATGTTTTCAATTCTGCTTTGTATAACCTATAGACAAATCTTAGAGCTGAGCTCAAAGATCTCCTTCTAGACCTCAAGAGAGTGTTGTATCTACACAGATTATTCTGTTTTGGGTCACTCTCCCAGTCTCTACTGTCTTTATCTGTATTTAATGCTTTAAGAAGGTTATTATTTCTTCCAAAGCACTGTTTTTGTTTGATGAAAGTCTTTTTTTCCACTCACCCCCAGGGGTGTGACTGTCAAGAATGGAATATGGACGTCTGGCTCCTGACCTAGTTACAATGAGTGAAGGGATATACTCTAGTGATTACAATAAAGGCGAAAGTAAATGTTTGTGTTTTTCTGCCATGAATCCTGTCTCCGTTTAAGGCTCAGGGCAACCCCCCATGGAGCAGAATTAGTTTCACCCCTCTTCCCCCTCCCCTCTTCCCTCCCAGGGGAGGAAGAAAGGCCTCACACAAAGTTGGAAAATTAAGATCACAACTTTTAACAGGGAGTAACAAAAGGGATATCAGAGGAAGGGAAATATACAGAGATAACAAGGGAAGATATATATATACAAATATATACAACACTGATCCTCGGATGTTGTTGGATTCCTCCTGAGCCACGTGGAGTTGTAGCAGCCACAGAGCCGTTCAGAGCCAGCAGCAATCCCAGCGAGGAGGGGGCGAGTAGAACTTGCTGTGTCCTTTTATAGAGTGTGTCAGGAAGGGGAGTGGAATAGCCGCTCCACCTGTCCCTCCCCTTCCCCAAACCTTAAACCACAACAACTCCTATTTTGTTGGTTTTCAAGGTAACTCACCATGCCCAACCCACTGTTCTTTGAGAATGAAAAATACAAGGAAATGAAAACAAGGAAAAATAGTCTGCTGATATTCAATTCCTTAGGAAGTGCCAGAGTCTAAAATAATGCCACTGCATTTTTTCAGAATCTAATGATGCAAAATAGGAATTTATAGCATGTATAATCTGATACACTAAAAAGACATGACAATGATGGCACTAGTTTAGACAGCTATAGCAGGTTATGTTTGAAAGAGTTATGTACATACCAATGGTGAAGTGCTTAAGTAATTTAAACAGAAAAATCATGCTTATATAGGGTCTAGCTTTTGTATAAGAAGTTTTCCCTGTATCATGTGTATGTGCATACTCATATCAGGTATACTGAGAACAGCTATTATTGTTTAAGGCTGCAGTTTGAAAAAACATCATTAATTGTTCAGACAACATATACACATACACATCTGTGCACATATCACCCCATAGTTCTGTATGTAAAGAAACAATATTATTTTGATAATGTGATAATCTTAAAATACAACTTCAAAGAAGGTCCTACCACATGCTGAACTTTCTCTGTCATAGAGATTCCATAGATAGAATTGTGGATAAACAGTGTTTACAGCTTAGCACAAACTCTTTCCCACATAGTAGTAGATACTTGTAAAAAATTCTGGGAGCTGTAAAAGCACAAAGTGGAAGTTATATAAACTCAGAAGCTAAAATTACAATGAGTAATAATATTTCAAAATAAGTTGTAATCTTAAGTTTCTGATTGCATTGGTTAGTTTTCATGTAACAGTTTCTTTTCTAGTTTCCTTTCCCTGGGAGTGTTCCTATTGAAACAAATGATTTCCACAACATGGCTTTAGTTTTGAAGAATAATTTATGTCAACAATACACTTACTTTGAGTCTCAAATAAATCCTCTCATACACTTCAGTACAACATACATGGCAGTATTTCCAAATGTATGTATGTAATCAGAGTTCTTTTATGCTATTGAAATCCTACTGACAGCTCTAAAGCAGATGTTGGGTGTGCTGCTGAAAATAATTTTCTTACCTGCCTTGTTCAGAATCAATCTGTTTACAATTTCACGTTGTAAGCAAATGAGATTAAAGAGAAAAAGGCACACTAGAGGTACCAGTATTAAAACCTGTAAAAATCAAATGTATGATCATTTACTATGACACATTTGAAAAGTGTCAAATGCATGTACTATGGAGGTTCCATTATACAGAATAATATTTTTAAGAAGAGAGGAGTGCCAGTTCATAGCTCTGTATTTTGTCTCACTTTTTTTTCTGTATACAACATTTCACAAGGTATCTAGAATAAAAGAATAAAAGTTGAAGCTGCTTCTAAGGACACAGCTGAAGCAATAACCAGAATTAATTGAATAAATAAAACTCATGAATTTATTATTTCATGTGCATACAATGCATGCAGGGTTCCATCAAGGTTAATCAATTTATCTATCTGAAGAGACCGCAAGGGAATGGTGGATACCAGATGCTGGTGTTGAAATCTGTTTATTATTGGTGAGTCAATAGAAGCCAAGGGATTTGTAACAATTTAGATATCATCTTTGCGATAAAATGACAGGATTATTGACATGTATAGACACACCCTACGTTTGCAATTTTAGCAATCTAGGAAAATTGTTAAATAAAATATAATAATCATGAATAATTGACTTACAGCTAATAAAGTACAGAACTGTAGCACTGCTCGTTGTTAATCTTGCCTGACCCTGTCTATAACTCTCTGTTTTCAGTTGATAGTCCCTTTGGCAATTTTAAATATGCCTACTGAAATTTTGAGTGCTGATTTTATCCTCCAGAGTGCTTCCATGACATTTGTTGAGGTTGTAGTCCTGATTGAAAACTTACACAGAAATGATCTCTTCACTTCTGAGAAAGAAGCTAAAAAATATAGTTATGTTTAGCAGTGTCACAAATAAATCAGATGAATTTTGATTTGAACAGTTTGGGCTTCCCATTTTTTGATACAATGATTTTAAACTTGGGTAGGGCTTGATCTGGGAGGAGGGCTAGTTCCAGGTTGTCTTCTGCTCTTCTGGAAATAATGGTACAAATCCAGGCACCAGGACTCCTCCCATGCCAGTAACTTAAACTATGCCAGGGGACAATCTCAAGTACTGGAAGCCAATCACTTAAACAGAAAACAGAATTGTCTCTATCATGATTTTAGCTTTAACACAGGACAGGGATCATACCAAAGGCGTTTTGCACGCTGCTGCCCTGTTCTGGGGGCTTACACAGTTTAATAGCTTGGACACAGCTGCTTCTGTTCCGTTTGGCCTCTGTAACACAATGTTCTTCATCAAGTTTAAAATATTTTTAGCCATTATAAATTACAATTTATAAATGCTTGTATAGTTTAACAGCTAAATAGCCAAAACATGAGATTTCACTGAGGAAATTCAATCTGTTTAAAACTCCAACAGCTGAGAAGGTTTCTGCATATTACTGGATTGCACATTTGCCATCTCATAGAGCAATTAGGCATGCCCAGGGCTACAGGTGTAAAACTGGATATTCATGTGACACCTATTTATCTTTGCTGTGATCTCAGTAATCCCCCTGGATAAGACACATGTTGCTTAAAATGGGAGACAGTCTTACTGAAATAACAAGATGACAAGAGCTGGATTTCAAACACTGTCAGGGGGTAGATCAGAGAAATAATGCAAGTCAAGCATATGAAAAATAAAGAGTGCACATGCAAAACTTTAAGCTGAAGAGACTTACTGAGCAACTCTGGTTTCCTTAGGCAGTATTCTGTCACCCTGACCATGAAGCTATACTTTTTTTCTCCTACCCTTTCAGGTTTTTTTCTCATTTCCCATCAAAAGTCTTCAGAAAAAGAGGCAGACATCAAACTCTTCCACTGTGTGCTGACTGTTTTCCAGAAAGCAGCTTGCCAATCTATGAGGCAGGGTGAAGAATAGTGTGACAAACAGACATTTATCAGAATACAAAAATTAAATTCCCCAAAGCTGTACAACTCTTGTCTATAACACAGAATCTTAAAACGTTATCTGTATTTAAAATACCTTAAAGTTATGCATACTAAAAGAAGATCACATCTTAAATAAAAAATTCCTCTCTTGGAACACCTGTAACTTAACAGCCTTTCGTTACACCCCTAGTTTAGTTTTCTGTCTTTAGATATTCCTTAGATTTACAGCAGTTAAATGTAACAAAAAAGTTTGAGTGTCAGCAACTAGTACTAGAAATATATGCAATAATTTCTATCTACATAGGTAAATATGGTATGTCTTTTGAGTTAGTTTTTGACACTGATAGGAAAGGATCTGGCACTGTTGTTTTCCTTTGTACATGGCTAATTGACCGTTGCTTTTCATGAGTTTGGCACTTTGATACTAAGCAAATAAGCAGATAGTCAAAGAGATTTTTGAAGGGAGAGTATGAAACTGCTTAATCACATCTTGCTGTACACATATATATGACAAAAGAAGCGGTTCTTATCAGAAATATATAACTTTTTGAAGGAAATAGTGTTTTATTACAGAAGCTTCAAGCAAAACCTGTGATACTTATGTGTAATTGGTAGTTACTCCATTTTTCCACCTTCTAGTTTCAAGACATGTTTGGTTTTTTTGGAACTGCCACCATTCTCGCACTCTGGTGTTGAGCTGCAGCTGAAATGGAGTGGAAAACTTAGGTCAGCCAACTGTTTAGTGCATTTGTATTAAACAAGTTACTCTTTACATGACTAGTTTGCTTATCATTGAGTCTTTGCACACCATTAAAGTGCTACTGTAAGAAGCTATGCTTACTGGATAGTACCAGGCTGATCAACATCTTTAATGTTTACGTACTGCAAAAAAAGGAAATAGGAAACAGGCAGAGCTCAAATGATCTAACGTGAGTGCCTGAGAGTCTGAAATTCAGTGTCAGTCTGTAGGACCCGTTCTGCTTGTATAGAATATATTATGTTTACTTTCACTCTGCGAGTGTTATATATTTCCACCTAACAGTGTTCCTCCTAACAGTAACATAAAAATCTTGCTGTGTTTGACATGGCTGAAACTGACAGCATAAATTAGTTTGCTATTGGGTATTCTGGGTGCTTTCTGAATCTTTGGATTAAATATGTTCTTTTCCTCAGAATACATGAATGAATTAACATTTTCTTACTGAAGATTTTCTCTGCTTCAAAGATTAGTCTCATGTTTAAGAATTGTTATACATGGCCCTATTTGGTTCTCAAGCATAGCTGTATTTTGATGTAAAGGCTTTGAAATTTCTAAAATGCAAAGCTCTCAGAAATAAAATTAGTGGAGAGTTAATATACTTTAGCTATTTTAAAAAATATTTGAGGTGTTATGAAACTAAATGTCTTTTCACAATTTGAAAACAAACTGCAGTTAGGTTAAAGGTCTTTTAAGATAGATAAAAAAAAATTCTAAATTGGAAAAGCCAAATCAGTGTGTATTGTGAAATAGATACCCAGGGTGTAGGCATCTAATGATAGCTTGCAAACAGATACTAGGGAATGGTCATATCATTTGAAACCAGCAAGTACCCAGGATAAAATGACAGTAAATGACAGTATGTACCCTCTGTCTAGCTCAGGTTTAAACAGAACTAGTGTAGACAACTGCAGAGACTGCTAAGCCATGCTAACTTTGTTGCCTTCAGCTACGTGAATATGCCCTTGTATGTGAGAAAGAGACAAGTCCATCCACATGACTTTTGTTGAATCTGGAATGTCCACCCCTCACTGACCATCTTGTCACACTACTATTCTTTTTCTTGCTCGATTTAATATTGCTAGCAACTGTTGCAATATCTTAGCACAAGATCATCAACAAAGCAGTCCTTAGGTGACTAGTATGATATCATATGTGTTAAGATCAAAAGTCTCAGAATTTTGACTACAAGAAATGTTTGCAAAACTAGAGCAATGTATGAAAGCATTGGTGGCTGTTCACTGAAATTCTCCTAGGTCTGAACAGAAAGGTAATTTGTGGGTTGAATTTGAAAGTTATTTATGCTATATATTACATTATAGAAACTCTGGAGGTCTGTGTACACATATCTCTGTTAAAATTGAACTAGGAAATCCTAGACGACCATTGCACGTTCTGCAGACATCACTGAGATTCACTGGTAGCGTGAGGTCTGTCTTTGAAAGTTAGTTATCACTGAGAGTAACCTAAACAATTTGGTGTCGCATTATGTAACTTCAGTCTTTTTAGAACAGACTGAGCTTACTAGTGGACTGCAGTGTCCCTGTGCAGCACTGCATTCAATTATCTCATTGTCACACCCTAGCAGTCCTAGGTCTGCAGATACAGCACTTAAGATGTGCTTTGCCATCCTGACCATGCTACAGCCACATGCACGTACTCCTGTGGAAGGCCCAGGATTGCATGTGCAGCACTTTTATAGTGTTGTAGATGCAGTTTAGCTTTGGCCTCTTGACAGTCTTTCTGTAGAATGGGATTCTTCTGCCGGTAATGACATCTCTTGAGTAAAAGACTGAATGATCTCACATCTGGGATAATGAGACCTACAGAGCACAGAACAGGGTTTGGAGTGCAAGTTTTATTTGTGGATAAGACACATGCTTAACCTTGCAGATTTCTTCAGAAATTTCAGTCCCTGGCTATTCAAGACCATGAAGCAAATCTGAAGGCTTGTATCACAATGTTGCAGGCATGGTTTTTCAGGGTCTGACAGCACGGGTTCTCATTTCCATCTCAGGCTGACAGGAAAAATTAAAAATATTTTTATCATCTAAAAGAAATAAAAAGTAGCCGGTGTTGTTTTGTCCCACTTCTAGCTCATTTAAACAAATATATTTTTCTATCAGTCTAGGTAAAGAGTTGGCATAAATTTCATAACCAAGTACCTGTCTTGAGGTATATAAAGAATGGTTGCTTGCCAGCCAGGTCCACCACTTCCTCACCTGACTGTAAGTTATTGTCTTCTATGTTTTTGTCCTGCTCAGTTGGATGAATTCTGTCTGTCCCTTTCAAGCCTCAATCTTCAGAGCTCATAAAAACTATGTTGTTGACATCAACTACATTGCCAACATCTCTCTCTGTACTATGAATATTCTTGAATGCTCTTTTACTTTCCTTTCACTAATATTAAAAAAAATTAAGTGTTCTGAAATCAAGAACAATATCTCAAGAGACTTACTCAAGAGATATAAACTTTTAAAAAAGTAATGAAGGTCTTTCAAGTCTCAAAAATGAAAAAAGCAAAATTTAAAATGTCTGGACCATATTTAGAAGCTTTCTTAAGCCTTGAAGGCTAATTCTGAGATGTTATTTTGTTAATTCTCTTCTTCATCCTACCAGCTATGCCAGCATTGTGCTACTAGCTCTCTCCTTCAGCAGGCCAATGCCAAACTCAACAGCATCCCCTCAACATACCTTCATATTTTTGCTTTTCTCTGTCTTGAATCAGCCAAGGGGGAACACACCACCGAGAGAAAGCTCATCAAGCTGCAACCAGTCCCAACAAGAAACTCATCTGACTGGCCCCAAAAGGAACTCTCTTCAACAGAATCTCCTTTTTGACTGGACTCAACAGAAACTCACTTCAACAAGAAAGCTTTCTTCAACAGAAACACTATTCTTCAAGAACTCTCTTCAAACTGATCAGCTCCTTGTTGCTTCTCACAAATTGGTTGGCTCCTGATTATTATATCTCTAGCCTCACCTACCACCCCAACCATGACCACCTGGGGGAAGGCAGGGCCTTACACAGCTGGGCCAGGTTCTATCTCTGGGGCCTGAAACCACTGGGGGAACAAAACATGTAGCTGGGTTGTGACTCATCCACAGGTCAACTCCAATTCAGGGCCCACAGCCCAGGACCCAGCACTTCAGATATTTTCAACAAGGCAAACTGTAACACACAGCTTTTGTATCACTGATGTCTTGAGGCAGAAGACAGAGAATCCTCAGTCAAAAGCCTGTCAACCACTTTTTGATTTAGAGCAGAGCATGCTACTTTGCATCACTGTTGAGCATAAAATTTGGTTTTTTCCCCAAATGCATGGCTGTTAGGGGGCGAGCTGTTTTCTTTGAGGGCTTTGATGACTTCGTAGTGAAATAGATGTCCAGACTGAGGATATTTCCATTGTTCTCAGGTATTCTGTAAGTTTTAAAGTCTTTATAGGATGGACTGATGGGATGATGTAATCATTTCACTTCTTAGTTTATGCCATTAATTCTTGGTTTTGTTTTTTGAATTCTTACTGATTTTTAAAACAGAGAACAATTAATCTTCCAAACTATTTTTTTTTTTACTTCATGCAGTTTTTAACAATTTATTGATTTGGTCAAGGACCACCATAGTGATTTCCAGATTGTATCCCACTCATGTGATAGCTAGACCTGAGGCTGCTGAGATCAGACTATGTGCTTTCAACTTAAAATATCCATAAATTATCCAATATTTTTACAGGTATATTACAGCTACATTTTAAAATGGCAACCTCATCAGAAGACCAAAAACTGAAGGATAATAAACGTGTCCTGTCCTCTAATTTCTAGAGGATTCTTCCTTACCAAAGCAAAGTACTCACATACATGGAGGACACAGAGGAAGTTTTGCTATTCTGCCTGAAGCTGATAATAAGAAGAGACATGCATTTCCTTTCTAAAAATAAATGGGATCTTGCAAGGACCTTTGGCTATTTGTAGTATATTGCATTTCTTATTTGTGGTAAAAACAAAATATGTTTGGTTATTTTAACTGTGAGAAGCAGGGTGAGGAGGAGAGTTGTAACAATCTGCTCAGAAACAGATGAAAATAAATCATGGTTTCCTGTTCTAGCTTTGTCTTCTGACATGAGCAGAGAAAAAGGGAAATGAAGTGGAAATAACTCCACCACCACAGAATAATCAATTTCTGTCTGAGAACTGAGATGACCATCTGGTTTTAAATAACATGGGACAAAGGCATAAAATTTATCGAGGTACAAAGGATGAGAGTATATTAAAAAAAAAAGAAGATCATCATCAGTAGAATGCATGTAGACAACATGGGAAATGACAAGATCACCAGTCTGTATCTAAAATTGGCAAGAAATTGAAGAAGCTGCTTAAGATTCAAAAAGGACTCTGTCTTTTTAGAAGAGAAAATATTTTCTACATATATCTGGATTTTCTTTGAAACTTTTTGAAAAGTTAACTTTTCTCTAAGAAAAAAACATTTCCTCTATTTTGTTACTATGCTATCTAAAAACAGTGTAATAAAAGTAGTTTGAGATAAATAAGGTGTTAATGATTTTATACATTAAAAAGGCAGAGTATGTCTATACAAGCCATTTAAAGCAGCAATTTTAAATTTTATATTTGTTTTGTGTAACTATAAAAAACAAGTCAATGCGTTTCAGGTTAGATATCATTTGCTAGTAAAGGAAAAACTGTTACTCTTCAAAACAAGCACTTTTTTCAACTTCCCCAAATTGCCCTATAAGCTAAAATATACATTATAGGTGCAGAATTGCTTCCTCTAAAATCCTAAGATTATTTCATATTTATAAAAAGGGTTGTGCAAGAAAAGTAGCTGTTGATAGAGAAATAGCACAAAACAATAAAAGATTTGAAGGAAACTGTCTTCGGGATTATGAATACAGGCTCTAATTGCTGGAGTCTGAGAAAATAGGAACTCTTGTATTTCAACAGATAAAGACAGCAGAGATGAGTAAAACAAAATATTCTCTTCTCATCTATTTTTTTTCATTTAAGAACATGTGGCAGCCGCTATTTATCTTACATAAAATAATTCGCAGCCGGTGACATAACCATGCTCACAGATGGCACTTTGGTGTTATGCATATTACTGTTTATGTGTGAGAACTGGGAAGATTGGATGAAGGAATGGCAGGATGCAAAGATATCACCCAGCTTTTAGCAGAAAAGGGATTATTTTCACCTACAGTTCCCTTTCTTTTCTACAGTTGCTTAGGGAAAGGATGGTAAATTTGAGGTTTGGGAGAGGGCAAGGCAAAGCCTCGCACTAAAGATCACAGAGAATACTTAAAAACAGTAGCTGAGGGAGTTTCCTACTGCCTTATCTCTCCTCTTATTTCGATTTCTAGCTATTAGCACCATCCCTTGAGGAAATGTGTGCTTGGCTGAATGCTTATTTTGTTTCTGGTGAAGAACATTTTTAGCCGACAGTTGCTGACACTGACCTCTCTCTCTTTTTTAATTTTTTTTTTTATTTTTTTATTTCTTACATACATTTCTGTCATACTTTTGATACGACCCTAAAAATAAAAGACTGAAAGTAAGAAGGACATTTCTATCCCAAAATGTGCAGTATATCTAGGCAATGTAAATTTTGTTCTTGTCTGTTGTCAAGGTTTAGGTCCAGTCCACCTACAACATATGCTCTCTGTTAATCCCTTTTCCCCCCTCCCCTCCCCCAAGTTAGAGGAAGAGAAAAAAGGATAAGGGAGGAGACTTATGGCCTCCTCCCCTCTCAAATGGGAGAGGAAGGGAATGAGAGAGAGAGGCTTCCGGATTAGAAAAGAAAACTAAAACAGCATTAATGAAGATAATAATAATAAAAATGAATATACAAATATATACAAAATGAGTATCAAACCCAACGACCCCCTGCTGGCATTTATGTCACCATCACCACTGAGGCTGTAGAGCAGGCACTGGGGAAGTCCCAGACTGGGCTCAGCAGCTAATGGGAACTGGGTTCAGGAACACATGAATCAGGATCAAGGGCAGGGCCGAGAAGGAAGGACAGTGTCCACTGAAGGAAAAAGGAAGGCCTTGAAAGGAAGAAGATGAGGTCGAGACCCTTGTGATCCCTCAGCTTTATACTGAATATGACATATATGGGATGGAATACCCCATTGGTCAGTTTTGGGTCACCTGTCCTGGCTGCTCCACCCCACAGGTGCGGCCTTTCACTTTCTGCACCCCCTGATGTGGTACACAAGATCTAGAAGTGACCTTGGTCTGCATACTAATCCTTGGTAGTAACTCTAAACATGGAGCATTATCACTACTAGAAGCAGACACTGTCTGTAAAACGTGCTGTTAGCTCNTTTTTTTTTTTATTTTTTTATTTCTTACATACATTTCTGTCATACTTTTGATACGACCCTAAAAATAAAAGACTGAAAGTAAGAAGGACATTTCTATCCCAAAATGTGCAGTATATCTAGGCAATGTAAATTTTGTTCTTGTCTGTTGTCAAGGTTTAGGTCCAGTCCACCTACAACATATGCTCTCTGTTAATCCCTTTTCCCCCCTCCCCTCCCCCANTGTCCTGGCTGCTCCACCCCACAGGTGCGGCCTTTCACTTTCTGCACCCCCTGATGTGGTACACAAGATCTAGAAGTGACCTTGGTCTGCATACTAATCCTTGGTAGTAACTCTAAACATGGAGCATTATCACTACTAGAAGCAGACACTGTCTGTAAAACGTGCTGTTAGCTCCAGAAAGGGCAGTTAGTTAGCAGACACTCAGACTAAAAGTAAAATCACCGAACAGAACTGGACTGGTTCTAATTCAAACCAGGACATCTGTATATGTCCTTTCCACTACAGCCTTCTTGGCATTTTATCAATATTGAAGGTGAGTGCCACTTCTACCTCTCCTAAAGAGCACAGACTTGCTGGAGAAACAGTACTGTTGCTGTTCTCCCTACCCTGTGCCTTTCTTCTCCTCATAACCTAAGTGTTATTGATGACTTTTATCATATAAGGCTATATTCTGTCTTTTGCTTTATGGCTCCCTTTCTTGTTCTTGCTTAGGATGGATCTATTTGTTCCTGTCTCCATGGATCGTAATCTCTCAGGTTCTTAGCTGCAGCTGTGGGAGTGTGAGAGAGGGCTTGGATGAGGTGTTCAGCTAACAGACATGTCAATATGAGCTATCTGTGTTTCATCAAAGCAACCTGGATGTGGGGAGAAGCAGGAAGTAGCTTTCAAGATTTACATTCAGCTGAAGAAACATGTTTGTGTTGGAAAGTCCATCTGAGGTTATGCACCTGTGACTGTTAAACATCAGAGAAGAGACATTTCACCTGTCATTCCCCAGCTTTATCTTTTTTAATCATTTTTATTACTGAAGACATCCATCTTATCTTCAAAACACCCTATAAAAACAAGAAAGGCAAGCAATCAGGGAAGTTTTAAATACCTTGTAAACAGAAGGCATGTGGCTGTTGTAGTCTATGGCTTGTGTTGTGTGCTATTGTCTGACTTAAAGAAAGAAGCAGTTCTTGGAATTACAGAGCTGCATGTTTTTTTTAGAAACTAATTTGTAGCTGTTTCTATTTTTCTCACTCAGATTTATTTCCACTAACACAGATGACTTAAAAATTAATAATCAACTCTTATTGACACTCTAATTTAGTATAAATTTTTGTTACAGATAGTGATGAGAGCTTTCACACAGGTAAGTCCCTATGTGTATTTTTGGTAGAAAAGAAAAGCTATGGCTTGATAGACTGAAGGCTTTAAAAGCTAAATCTTTGCCTGGATGGTGATGAAGGGACAGCGCAACAAATGTAAGGGACAGGGAGCTGAAGTGTCAGCTCAATGTGAAGCTCAGTGGGAAAGTAGAGAATAAGGCTTATGTTAGAAAGCCCAGTGAGACAGAAGTTGCAGGGTGCTGAGCAGGAAAAGAAAATGGCCTTGGGAAGAACCTTTAGCATATTAAACTTTGGAAATGTTATGAAGGAGGAAGCGTGCAGGTTTAGTCAGAACCGAGATTGTAGATTCAGAGACTAGATGGGTTTTCTCAGAGTATAAGGCTGTATGACTAGCTGGTGGTTGCAATGATTCTGGGATCGGCAGAAATGCAAAATCTGGAGCAGAGTGAATGCCAGCCCCCTGGCACACAGTGTCCAGAACGTTTATGCCAAAAGACTTGCTTAACTTTTTTAATTTTACCTTTACAAAATTCACATAATAAGGTTCCTTAACTCTAACCAGTAAGTTAGGTAGTGCAAGGAAACCTGTCGTTCTACACTCCAAGCAATAAAGTGTGTAAAATACCAAAACTGAATAGAAACCTGGAAACTGTCATGAAACTCAGGATAGTTTTACTTTTTGTTCTGACTTAACACAGCCACAATCCAGAGTCTCACAGTCCCTTGCTGCACATAGGACCAATGGCATGCTGCATCAAAACATGAGTGTGGCCAAATGAACCAGAAGCTCCATGGTTCAGAAAGAAAATGCTCTCATGAATTCTGCATCTAACAATTTTTTAACAAATCAGCCCTTAACTGACTCTGAAATCACCTCTAATCTCAGTCAAATGGGGCAGTTCTTGATTTGTAGTGGAAGAGAACAGGATATAGTAATTGTGGAAAAGCTGTCATGGGAAACATATCAGTAAATGGCTTTTCCAGCTGATGAATGATGCTCCACTGTGATTCACCTAAGAATATATATGTTTGCTGTGTTAGTCTCACTATTTGAATGCTGTTTGAACATGTATAGCTGGAAAAGGGTCAGGCTGTGACTTAGATCCCAGCTTTTCAGTCTACTTTTGGCACCTTTTTTTTATTGGCATAATATATTGTAGTTTGTCACACTGGGCCTCCAAGCCATCTTCTTCAAGGATTTTTAATAAAAGGGAAATGGGAATGGGGAGTGATACCCAAACAGGAACAGATATATAGAGAATAATATCGGAGGCCTGCTGGAATTTAAGCAGGACCACAATAGTCCAAATGATAGTGTGATTACAAAGCTTTCTGAGCTGCCAAGTTTGGAGCATGAACTGTCTTTCTGGTTATTGTGAGAAGATACTATAAAGCCTTGCTGAAAATTCTGAATGACAAGCAAGAGAAACCTTGGAGAATTTGTGCACTCTATCTGATCTGGTCTTTGCTACAGATTTATGCCCAATCTTGTCCTAGTTTGGTTTTCTTTTTCAATTTTGGTAAGGGCACAACAACCTTTGTAATCCTCTCACTGATAGTGAAGTGCAGGAAGAGAGGCGTTTCTGGAGACTAGTAAGAGGCAATATTCCAAAATGTATGAGATGAATGCTTTGATTCTCACTGGTTTTGGCCAAGTTGTATTAGAAGCTTAAGGGAAAAAAAATCCAAATAAGTACCAGTGACTTAAAGGGTTTGCCCCACAGCTTGTTTTGGCCATATGAGGTCTATTCATATTGTATTAAGGTGATTTGGGATTACGGTAAAATATCATGTTAGAATGTGACCTTTTTCTCTAGGACATGCTCTAGAGTCTGCTCTGTCTGCTACATTCACATATTAACTTGTGGGTAAGGAATGTGGATGAAAGATGATTGTGGGCTGTCTGCTTTTGAAGACAGCCTAGTTTGCCTTAAAATCATTGAAGGAGGTAAAGAAATTATCTACTGTAACCTTCCTTTCCTAATTTCTTCCTGACA
>VYZX01015909.1:0-15213 GCA_013401335.1 Brachypteracias leptosomus | reverse complement strand
CCGTCACATTAATTTAAATACATTTGAGGCAAGAATTATTCTATGTGCCAATTGGAGCTGACAAAAATTAATATGATGGACTATAGACAGATGCCCCCAAGAAAGTGGGTGTTACTTTTCAGAGTGATTGTGAACTGTCAGGAGCACAAACACCTTTCACATTTTTGGTATTTCTCTGACTGTTGTTAACAAAATGAAGATGCTTGTTATTTAGTCACACAGTTGCTGGCTCACAAATATGTGTAAAAGGTCTTGACAACACACTTTTGCTGCCAAGCTAGTTCAATCATGTAATAGACTCAAATTTTGCTCAGAGGCCTAAAGAAACTAGAAGCAAGTAGTCCCTTTGCAATAATACCTTTCCACTACAAAAGGCAAATAACTCTCTATTAAAATTTAATGTTATGCATTATATAGATTCCCCCCCAACCTCCTTATGTCTTAATTGCATTCATTTGTGCTTTGAAACTACTTTATATTAAATTAATGTGACGGTAAGGTCTAATGTAATCTCTCAACATCGTTAGATAGTTATACGTGCTTTTGTAGACAGTTACTCAGTTCAGCGGTACTCCTTCGGGATACGTTACGGAGGTTGTGCATCTGCCCAATATCAGGCCACTGGAAGGGTATGCCAAGTTGGGCAGCATTAGGGGAGTCAGTGTCCCCTTGATGTCCTATTTCTCTGTCTCTTCAATCCTGTTAAATCTACTTCCTTCATTGTCGCAGTGTTTTAGTAACTCATGACAAGTGAATTAACAGTACATATTAGAATACCTGTGAAGGTTACTCCTATTTTATAGAGGAAGACCAGAGTTTAAATGATCTCATGAAGGTCACAACATGAATTAACAGAAAAAAATGCTGGTCTTATTTCTATCTCAACTTCCTCCCTTGCATTAAAGGAAAAGCTCATATGAAAATTTTCCTTTCATAGTATTATAATTGTGGAATATGTGTATTATTCAACTGTATTAGCCTGATGTCTTGATTAAAAGTTTGTTGTAGAAAACACTTTTGAGGGTACAAAACAGACTTGAAAGAGCACGTCATCAGACAGATCAGAAGCCAGGTGAACAAATTCAACTCTTTTATCATCAGCATTTCAAAACAGCCAGTGTGAGGAGTTTCTGCAGTTGTCTTTCACTTGCCAGCTACAGAAAAGTATGACTTTTTTTGCTCCTGTATCATTTCTGACCAAAAGTAATTTGGTCTTCTTTCTTCTTGCCTCTCTGTACTTGGGTGCCCTGGAAAGATATTCATCTCCTTTTCTTCAGCACCGCCTCTAGTTACAAGCTAGACAATGATGATGCCATTTTCACTTTACAGACTTCTGGTTTTTCGAGGTAAGGCTGATTTTTTGTGTGTGTGTGTGTTTATTTCTATGCAACATAATTTGGAATTTGTGAGCATTTACCTCTATGTTAAATGCATTTATAACTAAATCAAACTAAAGAAATACTTAAAGTAGAAGAGAGATGAATTGTAAAAGGCCAAAATACAGTCTATAAGCTCTTTTTTACTGGTAAAACAGTTATAATTTATTTTACCATACAATTTGAAATGTGTCACATGCCTGAAAACCATTTGCAACAGTTTCCAAGTATTATAAGATAGCTGTTTTAATTGTTTTTAAAAGTACTGTTAAGTGCTATTTTTATTAAAAATATGGCAAAAAAGGAATAGTGGGAGATAAAAATAACCAATTTTATAATTAAAACTCCATTTTTTTTCCTGTAAAAGTCACTCACAGTTTGCAGAATCTCTGAAATGTCTAGAAGAAAATATGAGTTAAAGATAGTGACATCTATTTTATTGAAGATTATTTACTTAATTGATTTCAGACCTGTTACCTTAGAAAACTGGCAACAAGACAGATAAGGAATGCTTTTATTGATCAACATACCTCTAGCAGACAGCAAGAGGCAGAAGCTTTACATACATATTTTAAATTATAGGATTTGCATTTAGCAACTTAACCAATAAAGTATTTTGTTTAGGCCAACCTGAAATGTTATTATACTTTATAGGTGACAACCTGAAATATTTAATTCCACTAGAAACAAATACCTCCTTACAGTGTTCAACTATTAGTTCCTTTTTCTACTGTTTTACTGTTAAAAAACTCAGTTTTGAAAAGGAAAGTAAATGCTTGATTATGAAATGAAATGACCAGTTAGGAAATGAAAAGTCAAAATACTCTGAAAAACAATAGGATACTTTCACTTTATCCTTTCTTATTTTTATCTTTTTCAATTCTATTTTTCTTAGTTTATTCAATGGTATGTGATTTTCCTAACAATTTTAGAGACTATATTTTAGGGCAAATTTGCAAGCTTCCCAAAATTGATACTCTGTGTGCTTAATATCTGCTCTGGCCTCTCCTTTACTTTTTAGTCATGCATGCTGTCACAGGAGTCTTTAGAAACCAGCCAGGTCAAAATGGACAAACAGAAACTGAAAGAGGGAAAGCGATGACAGCCAGAAACTTGCTGTGGGGCTCTTACCATGTATCCTGTGGCAAAGATAACTGTGTTTCAAGCTAAGATATCTCTGAGGAGAAAATAAAAGGAAAGAAAATAAAAAGTATACAGGAACAGATTTTCTTTCAGGAGAGGGGAATTTGTTTTTTAAACAAGCACCTGGGATTACATAGTAATTTATCTAAATGCTTCAGAACTCAGTAGTGAAGCTGTGGTGTTTGGGCTATAATACCAGAATACAGAAGCAGTTAAAAGTATCGCTGCAGTTTAAAGAAATGCTCTGAGGAGTGCTCACAGCAGTGGTTTCGACTGCAAAAAAGTAACTTTATTCATCTCCAGTTACATGGGTAGTTTACTGAGAACAGTACGCTCAGGCTGCCTCCTTAGTGCTCTGAGGCTATGTTTGGTGATAACCTTCTTTACAATTCTTCTTGAACAGACAATGTTTGCATTGATTTCAGTGAGAGTTTATCTAGCTTTCAGGCTCTTGGATCAAATGGTTTCCCAGGAACTCAAACAAGCCATTTCCACTGAAGTTCATTTCAGCAGAATGATATTCAAGATTCCACACACACCTGTACGTACACTCATACCCACCCAGCCACCTTGCTGTGCTAACATTAAGTTACTGTAATGCTGAATATTCTACTACTCTAATTCTGCTCTGTGCCAGTTCAATGGCAAAAGTCTTTTGCCTAAACAAGTAAAATAAGTCACATAATATGTTGCCAGCTTAAAACAGCAGTAAAAAAGAGATTAAGTGCTTGCTACATAATACATTTTCTTTGATCATTATCTACCTCTGCAGAGAAAAATAGAAGATTCAGCTGGTTTGGGGCAGATTCTTGTCTCTGCTCTAGTACTTTTACATTGTGTGAAAATGAAGGAGTTATGTCCTAAATTCCATGACAGAGGCGAGGATAATTTCAGGCTTGAGATGTCTCCTGGAGACATTTCACTAGGTCTTAGCATAGTACCTAGAGTGAGTGATGATGGCCATGATGATGATCAGATGAAAGGGTGAGTGATTCAGAGGTCAGTACCATGGGGTGAAGGAAGTTTCAACAGCTCAGAATTTACAGCACTTGCAAGTTCTCACCATTTTCCTTCAGTAGATATTAACTGAAATGAGAATTAAAGAAATGGAACTTTAAAAAACCAAAACCCCAAACAACTCCATGTGAATGTACCAATTCTATTCCTAAGAAGTTATTATATAATTATCACAATAATTTAAGGTAAAGCATTAGCAGGTTAACACATTTTTCTGCTATGTGGCCAACCATAGCATATTTTGAATTTTATTATAAGAACTCTAAAAAGTTAGCACCAAATTATGATTGCTCTTGGACATTTTTTTCCCCTTTTATCCATTTATTTTTCTTCCATGATTGTCTCCCTGTGTACCCTCCACACATAACTAGTGGTGAAGAAGGTCTCTTCCTTCACAGAGACATCTGCTCATGAAGGGGAGTCCTGTGCCATTTGATCTTGACAAACTGACTGAACACCCTTCTTCTTCTTCAGGATTTCATGTGTGTTATCACCTCTGTGCATTAATTCTCTATGGATAAGCTGCAACTGAGTGATGTCTCCATGAAGAAACACTTCCAGAAGGAATGTTGTACACTACTGTATATAGGTCCCACACCAGAGACATCTCAATAAATCTTCATAGTGTGGGTTTGACAACTGCTTTAGCAGACAAACTCTTTGCTGTTTGGTAAGTAGAAGATGGTATTTATTTGAGGGAATATAGCTGAATTTTATGCAAGATTAATCTTCATACTTATTTTCCAGTGAGTTTCATCAATATGTAGGTTAAAAGCTCAAGTTTGTGACCCACGATATAACTACCCACCCTAATCTTCACCTGAATTAGGATGTAGGAAGAGACACTGCACCTGATTATTCAGTCCCTCTTGTAGTTAGTGATTTTCTGTAATGTCACCCAGCAGTATCTAGCTGCTGTGTCTTTGTCTACTCAGAGATAAAATTCCATTCAAATCACACACACTGAGTCACAGGAGATTTAACAGAAATCAAAGCTATAAGAACACCAGAATATAGTAAATGTCTGATTTGTTTAAGAAACCCTTGGACAAAATGTCTCTGAAAGACACACTGGCTGTAAAGCCTACTGATGTGAGGAGTACGACATGTCATTGAACAGTGGTATTAGCTTATATATGTGTAGTGCTGTATTACTATATCCTTTAACACTCACTAGTAAATTCAATGACTACTGATGCACAGCTATCTGTAATCTTGCTTCTCTTTTTAGCTGTTCTAAAGAGTTTAAAGCTTATGTGATTCCATCTGTTTTTCCCAAACCACAACATTTTGCTATCTATGTTGTGCAATGCACAGAGAACTTCCCTGATGTGGTATTATGTTATGCCTGTCCATGACCTGTTCCTCAGTAAGGTTCAATACATACAGACCCACTCCCACTATGTGCCTTATCTACTTTGGGATCATATATCCAGAGCACTAACATAACTTTGTTGGAATTGTGTTCCTTTCCTTTTATTAACTGCTATTTTTCATTATGTGCCTTCTTTAGTACTACCTCTGTTCACAGGTAAAATATTTAAAATACCTGCTATTTACTCATGCAAGTGTTTTAAATAAGTAACGTAAAAATCAATAAAGCCAATTAAGTTAGAAGATTAATATTCATTATACAAATAAAAAAATAAAATTGAATAGCAAAAGAATGCAACTAAGGCCCAATCCCTAACATTTCATTAAGTGTCACATCTTAATAAAAAAATAAATGAAGTCAGAGAGTGCAATCTGCTGCTTTGTCTACAGAGAATGTAATTGTTTAGCACTCTGGATATATGATCCCAAAGCAGATAAGGTGTTATGTTTGTTGAAAACTGAAATAGGAGCAACGGTTGAGCATTTCAACAATGTAGGATATGAGCAGGCAGACAGACGTAGAAAAGATTGAGTCCTTTGTTTAAAGACAGGCAGGATGAAGTTCTTGCTTTTCTCTAGTCTGATACTTTCTTGAATGAGCTCATTTATTTACATATGTGATGATAAGAATTATTAGTATTTCTTTTTTCACTCTCAGGCTGATGTCCACCCAGCTCCGGCCCCCTTATCCAGTTCAGAGATCCATGGGAATACACCTCTGGTCTCTTTCTTGTGAGCCCAGGAGGAGTCCCGGTGTTAACTGGGAGAGAGATGATGCCAAGTGGGATCATCTCTCCAGAACTATCAGGAATGAAATATTCGAGGACTACCCATAGATACATCTGGTGAAGCTTTCTTTGAAAACTGTAGGAGCAACAAGGTTTTGTGCAATTTTTTTAACAGATGATTTAACATAATTTTAATTCAGACTAGACTATTAAAATTCTTTTATTGTCTTTTTATTTCCCTCCAAGTCATTACTTAACACTTCAAAATGTTCTTATGTTAGTAAAATTATATACTATATTAATCTGCTCTAAAAATACTGAGGTTCCTTATATTGCAATTATTAGTTTGGGTAATTAAATATTTCTAATTTCATAGAGTGCTTTCATGGAAGGTGGTTTAAGAAAACAAGACATGGTACAGTGGCTTCATAAAACTTCTTTCATTAGCAAACATGCAAAACCATCTTGAAAAAGTGCATTTCTGACATTCTCTGCTGGAAGATTAGGGGAAGATTAGCTTAATGGACAGAAGCAAGACAGCAGCATGTACAGAGCAGCCAGGCTTACTGCTCATCAAAGGAAGAGTTCTAAACTGAGCCATTTCCTACAGAAAATGATGAAACAGCCCTAAGCTCACAATGTCCAAAGTAAGCCAGACAGAGCTGTCATACGTAGACACTGGGGATATGGCCAACACCAGCTTTTAGAAATACAAGGAACAAGGAGACAATGCTACAAATTGCACAAATTTTAAATGACCTGAAGTCACTTGATTCCAAAGCACAAATGATAGAACAAGTAAAAGCTGATTACAGCTTTCTTTCTTTACAGAAAAGTATACAGTAACCTGTCTCAAAATGCTATGAAAGACCTCTGGGACACCTCTACTTTAGTTTAGGTGTATAAGTCTTAGATTAGCCAGGAATTCTTGGAGTATGTCTGTTTTCTGCTCTGTTCTTGTCTTTTCCCTTTTTCCCTCAATAAGAATGAAGAAAGCGTGGTCCTCAGCTGGTGTAATAAGCTTAGAATTCCCCTTGTACTTAGGAAATGATAGTTGGAAAAAGAAATTGGTTGGAAAGGCAAAAAAAATGAAACTAAAGTTCTCTGTCAGCTCTTCTTTATTAGGATGTGGTTTTAAGTAATTGAATAGATTTTAATAATTAAATGCATTCATTTTTGCCATTCAATCTCTGAGATGTGTGAACATATTTCCATGAAGTCAGTTTATGTCAAAAAATATGAGCATTTCAACAAAATATGCAGTATCCACACTGAGTCACTTTTATGCTTGGTCCTTCACCACAAAATCATGAGGAAGGTTTCTGACTGAAATGTTAATTAAAATGCTTTTTTAACCACTCTAAAAGAAAACCCTGAATAAATTAGAGGATACACTGATCTGAAAAAGACAGTAAAACTCCATTTATGTGCTTGTGTGTGCCTTGGAGGGGAAAGGGTCAAACCAATTTGAAATGTGTAGAGCATGAAGTTCTGAATTATACAAGCTTCACAATGCATAAAAGTATGTAGTCTGAATGCATCCACCTGCTGAAAGCAGGTGGGAAAGAGATTAAACTGTTGCTTCACTTTTTTCCTTGCAGAGTTGTCAATGCTTTTAAAATCCTTCTAGTCTTTTGAGGTATTGTGGAGTTAACAAATGTAGTCTAGAGAAATGGATGAGGAACTCTAATACCCTGGAGAAGCAAAAAGGATCCTTTTCATATAAATCGCAGCTTATTATGTCAGCAGTTTCTGGATTATTATTATTTTTTTACAAGTTTTATCATTTTCTCATTTTTCTACCAGAAGAACAGTTAATTTCTTTGAGAAGAGGATGCTCAGCTGCCTAGCAAAACTTACTTTCTTTTTACTTCCAATTCAGGTACATCCAGAATTTATGAACTCAAATTTAATGAAATTACCTCTCATGTGAGCTATGCTGGTATTTTTCCTGTCCCCACTCCCCACACCAAGCTATTGTGGTCCATGTGATGTCATTTACAAACACTCATACTCCAAGACTGCCTGAGGAAACAGACACAGGTGGTCAGGATAAGAAAGGAAGAGTATAGAATGTTCTTTGTTTCTAAATGTCAGTATTCAGGGCAAAAAGAAATCTGCCTTCTTTAACTGTTTACAGCTGAAACACATGTCTGATTTCTAAATGCCTTTCTAAGGACAAGTATGATGTTTCAAAAGGCTTACAATCAGGAGAAAGTAGGACTGTGTCCCTCTGTCTTCTCATAGTCTAGCACAGTGAGAAACTGTGGGGCAACTTCTCTTTGCTGCTGCTGTATTTTCCCCTTATGAAACTTACTTGTAGGTGGCACTTCTCTGGGATCCAATTGCCCTCAATTCCATAATGTGTGAAAACTTTACAATAATGTCACCATTATAGATGGGTGCCACCCTTGCTGTCATCCATGATGGCTGACTCCCAGGTATGGACATCTGGATGTGTGCTATACAGTGGTCACTTGTTCACCTACCTGATCACCCTTCGAAATGGCAACTCTAAATGAAGTCCACAGCAGGGTCAAAGGATGATATCTCAAATTCTTAGGACACAAGGGCTTGCCAACTGGGCAGCACATTTTCCTGTGCTTTTAATGGCCTTCCATAAGGAAGGACTCTGCAACTGCTGGAAAACATCTTGTCTTCTTCTGGCATCAGTGTGGGGCCTTCAGGTGGCAAGAAACCTACTCCTGGTGGTACTTTCCTAGATGTTGATTGTTTAGCCATGAAATCATGCTGGTGAAATCAAAGCAGAGAGTATTGCCTGGTGAGAAAATTGCCCACTGATAGGAGACACTGTGAAATAAATCTCAGTAAGGAGTGAATTTGGTGTGAAATAGCTGAGATATCAAGAAGCAAACATTTCTTTTTTTGATATAAAATAAATGTATCTCTTGCCTGCTGAAGCTATAAGATTGTTTGGCTGCCTTTGGTAGATAAATAAACACTCTGTGAGGATTTTCTAACAGGTGAGATAAATGAACTGAAGCCTTTCATAGCATTTGACCTCTACAAAATGTGACTCCTACAAATAACTCCCAGATTCTTTCTGCTTTCTGCTAAAATATCTTCTTATCCTTTTACTTTGTAGTTAAACCTAGCATACTTTTGTCATATTCATTTTGTAGACAGAACTATGTTTGCATTTGAAAGTATAACAAGCATTATATGTTCCCTAAATCACTACTTCCATAAGAAAAATTCCCTGAAGGGGAGAGAGAAAGAAACTGTCAAAAGTTATTCACACAGGCAGGAGAAACTGAAACTAGTAGGAACAATAAAACTTGTGTGGCCCTTTCAAGTCTTTTGAGCTTATGAATTCTGCAGTTTCTGGATGNCTGACGGAGGTTTGGGGTGGGGTGTGGGCGAAGAGTGATAGAGGGACTAGGGGTGGGCACTGGGCACCCAGCCAAGGTAAACCCACCACACATGGTTTCAAATGGGAAAATATTGGACATATTTTTAATACATATGTAATAAACTTGATCATTAAACAATGCATTACTGTTTAAATATATTTAAGCTATTAATCAATTAGGTAATGTTTCAATGGTTTTTAAGTATGACCTACTCTATCCTCTCTACATCACTTTTAAGATAAGAATTTCAAAACAGATTTCCTGAGGAATTCAAAGATCCATTTAGGTAAGTGTCCTGTCTCTGACAGAAACCATTTGCATATGCTTAGCGAAAAAAGACAAAAACTGGACAGTTATATGGAGACACTTTCCCTGGTGTGCCATTCCAGCTTCCAGCAATCTACAGTTAAGGAATTCCAGAGACTGCATTTGCATCAGTGTACTTAAGAGTCTTTAGTAGACCTTTCTTTCATGAATTTGTTTTAAAATTTACTTTCTAAGCCCATTTATAATCTGTCCTGTGCAACACTTTGTGCAGTGAGTTACTTAATTTAATTACACTCTGTATGATAATTTCACTGGGTATCCTTAGTTCTTCCATCATGAGAAGCTATAAGAGGTCACAGAAAATTGCTGAGCTATTAATCATTTTAATATCTTTTCTCTTCCTAGCTGAAGAGTCCTATTTAGTTTTTCCTGGTACATAAGCTGATGCCTATCTCTGGACATCCTTTTAGCCTTTCTCAATCCATTTTTTAGTTCTGTGCTATTTTGCAGATGAAATTAGAAAAGCTGAAAGCACTGAGGCTGTAGGTAGACAATGTTTTTTATCTGTGACCTAACAGTGAAAGGAATGATTGTCATTTCTTCTCCTAATACATCTTACACTTTATTTCCTTGGTGGATTGCTGTTGAGAATTGATCTGATATTCTTAAATCCTCCTATAAAGGCTCCATATTTGGTCACAGAATCAAAAAATGGTAGGTGATGGAAGGCACCTCTGGAGATCATCTAGTCCTACCTCCCTGCAAAAGACAGTTCACCTAGAGTAGGTTGTTCAGGAACACATTAAACAAGTTTTGAAAGTCTCCAGAGAAGGAGACTCCACAACTTCTCTGGGCAGCCTGTTCCATTGTTCTGTCACCCTCATAGTAAAGAAGTTTTTCCTTACTTTTAGATGGAACATCCTGTGTTTCCATTTGTGTATGTTGTCTCTTGTCCTTGTTGCTGGGCATCACTGGAAAGAGACTGGCACCCATCCTCTTGATGCCTGCCCTTTAGATATTTGTAATCATTGATAAGATCCCCTCTTGGCCTTCTCCAGGCTACACAGCCCCAGGTCCCTAGGCCTTTCACAGAATCACAGAATTTTCTAGATTAGGAAAGACCTTTAAGATCATCAAGTCCATCATTCCTCATAAGAGAGGTGTTCTAGTCCCTTAATCATCTTTGTAGTCCTCCATTGGACTCTCTCCAGTAGTTCCCTGTCTCTCTTGAACTGGGCAGACCAGAACTGGGCACAATACTTCAGAGGTGGCCTCATTAGGGCAGAGCAGAGAGGGAGGAGCTAGTGTCAGACTGAACAAATGAAAATGATGTGCGTGCATGAAAGGGAATTTTGTTTTCTGTTGATTTTTGTCATATTAGTTTCAAAATGGAAAAAAAGAAATCGATTAATAGCTTTCTATTTATTTCAAATATTTCAAAGTAATTTTTCAAAAATATTTTCAAAATGGTATTTCAAAGTAATTTTTTCAGTGCTCATTCTGCTCCAGGTGAAACAAGTAATGAATCTTAAGGTTTGAAACAGGACTGCAAAATTATGAATTCCTCAATTCTACTGGTACACATTTCCACTAGCATTTTGGCTAATACCAGAATAGAAGATAGATTGTGAGAATGTTTGCATGTTTTATTTCTGAAATAATTAATTTGTTATTGGTTTTGATGGTACGTGAAGTACAGTGCCAGCTAACAAAAATGAAATAGAACAATGGTACTGGTACATTCTCCATTGGTAGTGTTTTCATTGCACTGGTCCTTATGTTTGCGTCTTGAAATCAGTGTCTTTGTCCAAAGCACTTGCAGTTCTCCCATGAATATTTTTAGTCAATACATCTCTTCCTCCTAAACTGGAATTACCACCTTTTGAGCATTATGGGTGTGATTTCAACATAAAATGTGAGAAAAATAAGGATTGCAGAGTGGCAGTAAGAAATTTGGAAATATTGTGCTCGTTAATGAATGTCATTTCACAATTATAGTTGGTCGGTTTATATTTCCAGCTCTCGCTGAGGTGAGGAAATAATGAAATAAGTTTGTACAACTAAATATATTGTAGGTTATCTCAAACATTTAAAGCCTTAAAAAGATAAGGGAGGAAGAAAGGAGAGGAAACAACTTAAAAAACCCCCTAACTTCAGTTCAGGAAGTAGCAAATATCCCCGTACTAATGATAATCCAAAAATGTTTAGCTAAGATAATAAAAATGTCTTGCTTGCTATCATAACTTATTTTCATGGCCTACATTAACTGTTATGAATGTTTCCCATCAGTATAGATAGATCTTTTTATCAGTCCAGAATATATCAACACTGTTTTCCAGATAAAGCCATTATAAGAAACTGTAACAATAGACAACAAATTGTATTAACAATTAAGCTACTAAAAACAATGCAAGAGAAAGTAGAAGAAATTTAAATGTGAACCAAGTGAACAAACACACCAAGAAATAAAAATAAGGATTCAAGAGAGTTTTCAAATACAGCATATTCAGTAGCTGGTTTTATTCAGCAATATTTTTCTGAAAGCAACTTGAAAAACTTATTAAAAAAAAAAAAAAAATCCATTAGCACCCGGAAGTTTTTTTGCAAAGTCAAGTTACTGAAAAGTTTGGTGTTGCCAAAAAAGAAGAAAAAGTATGCCTTTTGTTTTCAGTTGGCTGTAAACTGCAGAAAGTAAAAATTAAAATAAATAAATAGCGTGATTTACCTCAAAATAATTATATAAAAAAAATCAATTAGTGTGGTGTACAGAAAAGGTTAGATAAATTCTGTGGTTTCTTTCAGTGTATACAACTGAATCAGAAGAATTTTTAAAGCACAGCTGGTGTATTCCTTTTACTTCTTCCAGTATAAGCAGTTGAACTACACTTATTTTGGGATCATAAATGAGTATTTTCACCTTCATGTGGTGGTGTGCCACCTCTTATTTTTGTCATGTGATGAATGTCAACTGATAGTATGAAGTGAAGAGCACGGCTGAACAACAGTGGTCAGACTATTAAGGATCCAGCATGAGAGAATCATGCTTAATGAGTAAAAACTGTAATTCTGCTGCAAACAAAATGCAGACAGGTGAATGCAAACAGGAGTGAGACCTGTGAAATAATCTTTCTGAAAAAAAATGAAGAAGGTTCATCTATATTTGGACTACATTTGATTTAAAAAATGGATTAAAAAAATGGAAAATTAAAGGTAAAGAGAACAACAAAAGGGATAATTTTTAATTAAGTAAGCTTGAAATAGTAATAAAAAGATCTTTCTTTTCAGAGAGTTTTATAAACTCTCTAATTGATCAGTTACATTTAAGTCCTTTAGAGATATGACAATTAATCAGCTTCCTTGAACAAAATAAGTGCTAGGTTGAATTTAGAAGAAGGTTTTTCAGAAGGATTGATATCTGAACCCCAGATCAAGCTCTGCGGGGATATTATGGAATGTGATTTATTTGAACCTACAAGAACAAGTAGCATAAACACCTGTTGGAGGTGGGCAAGGAATATTTGTCCTTTCCAAGACATAAAATGTGCATGCATATGTATATAAAAAAGTGATTCTTCAAATTAAGCATATCATAATATCTTATAAACCTAAGACATTAGGACTTAAAACTGTCAGTTTCTTTTCTCCCTCATTAATCTCAAAAATATAACTCAGCTTCCTGCACAAAATTACATGTTATAGATTCAAGTAATGATTTCTGTCTAGCTAAGGAGAACAATAACATATATTTCATGCTTGTCAGGCATAGATTCAAAACAAAGCAGATATATTTTAAAACTGAATTCAGACTTATTTTATGACTGATCAAATCTGATGTATATCTTCAACAATACATACTAATCCAGAATTTATTAAAATATAATTGTGCTCATTTGTTCTCTGGAATTTTGTACTATCATTTCAAAAACATTCTGCAAAGACAGCTTATTTAGCAATTATTTAGCCACTGAACAAAACAAAGATTAAAAAGTGGAAATAGTGCTTGTATCCCTCCAGCCAGCTTTGGTGATGACTGTGTCAGTAAGGTTAAGAATGAAAGACCAGCATTCTCAGTGCTAGAGAGTACCAGAGAACTCCTGTAGATATTTGGGTTAGGATCTGTGCTATTATTAACAAACTATATTTTTGAAAAAGGGATTGACTACATAGGCAACACAATAGTGTTTGTAGGCAACACCAAAAACTAGGGCAAGAAGGAGGACTCAGGAAACTACAGGCCAGTCAGCATCACCTCAATCCCTGGAAAAGTGATGGAACAGCTCATTCTGGAGTTCATCTCCAAGCATGTGGAGAAAAAGAAGGTCATGAGGAGTAGTCAGCATGGATTCACCAAAGGGAAACCATGCTTGACCAATCTGATAGCCTCCTTTGATGGTGTGACTGGCTGGGGAGTCAGGGAAGAGCAGTGGGTGTTGCCTACCTCGACTTCAGCAAGGCTTTTGACACTGTCTCCCAGAACATCCTCATAGATAAGCTTAGAAAGTGTGGGTTAGATGAGTGGACAGTGAGGTGGATCAAGAACTGGCTGAATGCCATTTCTCAAGGACTTATGATCAGTAGTTCAGAGTCTAGTTGGAGGCCTGCAGCTAGAGATGTTCCCCAGGGGTCAGTACTGGGTCCAGTCCTGTTCAAGATCTTCATCAATGATCTGGATGAAAGGATGGAGTGTATCCTCAGCAAGTTTGCTGATGATATAAAACTGGAAGGAAAGACTGACACACCAGAAGTATGTGCTGTCATTCAGCTAGACCTGGACAGACTGGAGAGTTGGGTGGGGGAGAACCACATGACGTTCAAAAAGGGCAAGTGTAAAGTCCTGCACCTGAGGAGTAATAACCCCATGGACCAGCACAGGCTAGGAATTGACCTGATAGTAAGTAGCTTGGCATAGAAGGACCTTGGGACTCCTGGTGGACAAGGAGTTAACCATGAGGCAGCAGTGTGCCTTTTTGGCCAAGAAGGCCAATGGTATCCCAGGGTGCATTAAGAAGATGGTGGCCAGCAGGTCAAGGGAGGTTCTCCTCCCTCTCTACTCTGCCCTAGTGAGGCCACATCTGGAGTAATGTGTCCAGTTCTGAGCTGCCCAGTTCAAGAGAGACAGGGAACTACTGGAGAGAGTTCAATGGAGGACTATAAAGATGATTAGGGGACTAGAACATCTCTCTTATGAGGAAAGGCTGAGAGATCTGGGGATGTGTAGCCTTGAGAAGAATGAGAGGGGATCTTCTCAATGCTTACAAAGGGCGGGTGTAGAGAGGATGGGCACCAGTCTCTTTTCAGTGGTGCCCAGTGACAGGACAAGGGGCAACAAGCAGAAACTGGAACACAGGTTGTTCCATCTAAACATGAGGAAAAACTGCTTCACTATGAGGATGACAGAGCACTGGATCAGCTGCCCAGAGAGGTTGTAAAGGCTCCTCTGTCAACTTTCAAAACTTGCCTGACACATTCCTGTGCGACCTGCTTTAGGTGAACTGTCTTTGGCATGGAGTTTGACCTAAATGATCTCCAGAGGTCCTTTCCAATCTCTACCATTCTGTGATTCTTTGCGTTTGTTCTGGTTTTGCAGAAAATCATGCACTTTTGGTACACTATGGTTGCTACGGTAATGTTGATGTTTTATGTTTTCTGGTATAATTCCTGACATCACATGCATGCACATGTCTATCAGTAATTTTGCCCCTGAGTTTGGCAGCCTGGGCAAGAAGTTCACCTCAAGAAATCCTGCTATCACTTTCCATAGCAAAAATACAGTGTTTCTGCTGTTACCATGAGCTGTTTAAGTATGAAAGAGAAGTTTGCTTGACAGGTGTTTTTGGAGGGACTTTGTAATGTTCAAAAGGACACATTTTACATACTCTTCACACTGCCACTGTGACTTTTGGTATGTACTGGTGTTGTGGTTTAAAGTTTGGG
>VYZX01015907.1:44800-63664 GCA_013401335.1 Brachypteracias leptosomus | reverse complement strand
TCCAGCTTGTATTTTCTTTATTTTAGTTGTTCTATGACAACTATTAGGGATGCCTGGGAAATTTAGTAGCAGTTTATTCTGTACTTTCTGTCTTTGAAAGTGTCACCACTAAGTTTTGCCTGTCGAATAGAAGACTATTTTAATGCATCATGACCAAAGGAGGAGAGAAAGCGCCTGCTAAATAAAGGAGAGAAGAACCCCACAGTGTGCAGAAAGTCTTAGAGAAGTTATGTGAGTGTGAGCTTTAGCGATTTGGCAAGTAAATTATTTAATCATTATCAATTTCCTTTAGTTAAGACAACAGAAAGTTATTTGCTCTTTGTGAATATCCCTTGGGGTTTTCTGGTTTATATGTAAAGAGAGTTTTGGAATGAGGCTCAGCAGAGACACATATTTCCTGTATGTAAAAATATATGTTACTGAAGTTGCTAAAATACTCAGAGTAGAAGTTTGTCCTTGAATATATATGCCATTGCTGTTTACTTAAATGGGAGGTATGTGCCATATTCCAGTGATCAACCTTGGCATCTGTAGAGAACTCCAGCTAGGAAACCAAATGCTTATTTCATAGATATGCTACAGTTATTATTGTTGGAGAGATGTAGACAGCAGCAGACCATACATGCTTTTGGAATTTTGTTTACTTTAGAAGCGTATCTGGCTCATGGCATTCTTGAAGAAGCCCTCTTAATTCTTTGTAACCCCACCTCCTCTATTAAACTGTCATAGCATCAACTCTTACACCAAAACCTCTGTGAATATCCCACTTTCTTTTTCCTTTCAGGATGATACACTGGCTTTCAGAACACACTCTTACATTTCTAGGACAAAATTCAGATGCACCATGTTCCTCAAACACGAAAAAGCAGGGAGAATAATCAAATGCAACACTTTGGAAAGTCCCTGAAACTTAATTCTGGATATTCTTGTGGGGTTTTTTGTGAAAGTCCATGGTATGTTTCTATGCCTCTACCTTATTTATTTTGCCATAAAAATTCTGACTGCATTCATCTCTATCAATTAGGTTTAAAATACCTAAAATCAAAGACTTATTTTTGGGTTTACCAAGTTCCACAGTCCATCAATTAATATATTAATTTGTTATAGGACAGAGAATATGGAGACAGAGTCATGTGGGAAGAGACTGGAGAGTAGGTACAAGCAATTCATTTTTGAAGGAGAAAGGTTTAATTCCCTGGAGATAGTATAGCAGGTATTTTGCAAGTGGAGTCATACTATCACTTAAATCCTCAAATACTTTTGTCTATTGTCTTCAAAAGTAGAACATGCATTAGCCCATATTAATTCAACCTCGCTGTGACCCACAGTGACATATCACTGTCCTTAATCTTTATAAATGGCTTTTGCACTCTGCACCATCAAAAACTTTCTTTTCGCTGATCAATACAAAGTGTATTTGAAAAGAGCATTATCTGCCTTTGAAAAGGCCTTCTGGACAATCAATGGTCTTCAGAAGCAGATGCTGATCAAGCAAGCATAGGCAACATTGTAGAAAGCTAGTAAATATTGATCTCAATTCAGAAAAGGAAATTGCCTTGTAGTTGCAGTGTCCGACTTCATTTAGCCTATAAGTTCGCTAAACGTCTGATTGGCTGATCTAGTAAACATGATGGTGCATCATCACTGATTAGTGAGCTTGTATGGACAACTTGCCTTAAAAGTTTTATACGGTCACAGCATGAGATTAGTTTTAAACTAGAGTTAAAACAAATGTGAAAAATGTTGATTTATGTTGTATAAATGCACAAGTAATACTCATTGTCCACATGGTTTCACAGCACATTGAAGCAAGCAAAAAAAAGAGCTGTGACATTGGTGTATTTTATGAAATGTACTCCTTAATTAAAAAAAAAAAAAAAATCAAATCCAAAATAATCTGTTTAATTATTTTAATATACCAGGGAATCTCCTGAACTCACCTGGTTTGACAAAGTTACAGACTCAATTAATTTCTTTGTTTCCCGATAGCAGAAGCAACATTTTACAGTAGGCCCAGATCCGGCCAGTACAAATCCACCAGTGCAGAGAGAAGGAAAGATGCAAAGGAACCTCAGCAGATGATCTAAACTTCCATGTAATGCATTACAATAAAACCTGAGTTATTCGAGATTTATGGTGTTGTTTATGACAGAAATCTTGTTCAGTACTTCCAAATTGTGAGAGTCACATAATTAGCTGTCAGAAAACTGCACTCATCATCATTCTGTAAAAGATATTTTAGCTTACAGTACCATATAAATCACAGAAGGCGTATGGCCATATCCCATGTTACTGAAGTCAATAGGACCCAATTGATATTCAGCGGCCTATCTGATCTTTCCTTCAGATTGTTGTAGGAACAGTTGCTCCTCACAAACATAGGGTAAAAATACACTGATTTCAGGTCTAAGATTCAGAAGTAACTACACTGGTAGAAGTGCCCCAGATATGTGATCAGCCCTCCTCATGTGTCCAGTCAGCCTACTTGATCTGGAATAATAACTAATCCCAGAATCTCAGCAGTCACAGGATGGAGCACTTATCTTTGAATCAGCCACAATGCTAGGCAATAAGTCACAGGACAATACCATGACATCATGAGCATTTTGTGTCAAAGAGCCATTCTTCATCATGGCTCCTTGCTGGAAGAACTGGACTGATGGAGTCTATGAACAACACAGGTACACTTCCTCAGAATTTTACTCAGCAGAGTAGGGATGCAAAAGGCGATGGCCACTCCTCTAGCCCAGCCTGAGGCGGGGGGAATTCACTGGCCCTCAGCTCTCTGCAAATTCTATTTATCAAAAAGGCCCAAATGGACTTTTCACAGAACATTTGTCGTCTACTTAACAGAAAAATAAATCTGAATTCCAAAGACTACCTCCTATATCACAAAAGTTTATGATAAATTATTTTATTCTTTTTATTATTTTTTAACAGATTTTCAGAGATTAGTTTCTAAGTAACGGCAAAAGACCTTCATTTGATTCCCAAACAAATAAAGATATATGTCACTACATGGATAAAACTAACTTTAAGATTTTAAATGTTCTTTTAGAACATGAGAAAGGTTGAACTAAAGTTCATTACATGGAGAATGACTTTGACAACAGAGCTTAGACCTGTCTGAGCTGAATAATAAAAATAAAGAGGAAAATCCATACTCTTCAAACCAAGTTCTGAAACAGCTTAGAGTCAAATTTTCTAAACTAAGCCTCTTAGTTTGCACACACAAATATAGTAATTAGGCATAAAACAGTTCCTGCACCATAAAGTTCTTATAGTGTGGTATTTGGTCTATATCAGGAGGTAAATCAGTGAGCTGTCGTGTGGTTTTACAGCCACTATATACTTTGAAGGGTGGGAAGAGCAGCTTGGGTTGTCCAGATTGTAGCTGAACAATGGATCTGAAATAGGGTTGTTTCTAGAATGTATGTGGAGAATAAAATATAACAGAACAATATTTCTCACTGTCGGTTTGTGGGCAGTGAAGAAGAGTGCTTGGTTTGAGCTGACAAGACATATGTGATAAATGGTACATAGTTTTGCAGGACTGTATTTTCTCAGCAAGAGGTGAAGGTTTTGTCTTATTTTGGAAATGGAATGGAATTACTTTGTTTTTGCAGAATGGTGGTCTGATGCCAAGGCCTATGGGAAGAGTTGTTTGTGAAATTTCACATACGTATCACCACCATAATAAAGTCAACCACTTTCTAGCATTACTAGCATTATTTTGCGGTAATACTCAGAACCCCCATTGGAATGCAGAACACACGGTGGTCTACATTTGTTCCTGTACTGAACAAACACATAATGAAATCGGGTTCTTTACCTAATGGGAAAGGCTGTTGTTGTATCTTTGTTGCTGACTCAATATATTAATAATATATTACCAGAGAAAGGTCCATATAACTGCATTTGCCGACTACATGCTACCATACATGGCTGAATTGATGCCTCCTTTGGTGCTGGTACTCATGACTTACACAATACAAGTGAAGGAGGCCCATCAGAGGGCTCTTCAACTATTTTAGAATACTAATCAGCCCCTACACACTACAGCTTTTATGCCATTTACAGTAGGCTACAAAGGCAGAAGCAAGCTGCAAGTGCAAAACTCAGCCAGGGCACCAGTCCTTCATTCCGTACTGTTATCCACACCCAGCAAATGTAATTCTAAGGGAATTATGTGTTTGCTAATCAACAACTATATTCCTATTGCACACCAACTACAGCTTCTCCCTAAGAGACATCATCTTTCTAACCAAGCAGCACTATTCAGAAAACCTGTGACCTCAGTGTACTCAGAAGAGCTTGTGCTGCACAGGTCAGAGAGCACCTCCACCACATCCCAGGCACTGGCTGTTTTAGGGTGGAGCACAGGGCCAGGATGGTAACTCCTCAGTCCTCTGAAATGAAAAGGAACAAGGAATAGCAAAGTGCAGTACTGTTAGAACATCTGAGAGGAAAACTGCATCAAATCCATGTATTGTGGTAGTGTTCAATCTGTCACCAACATAACCTGAATGAGTAGCATGATAGCACAATGGAAAACTGCCAGGCAAAAAAAGCTGTTTACAAAGAAAGGTCATTTTTGTTTTATGCAATGTAATGTGCCCATTTTGAGGATAGCAGCATGTCTGCAAGCTCCTCATTAAGAGTTCTATTTCTTTGGTCCTGGACAAAGTAAAAAGTGAAGTTCAGCCCAGTAACTTTTTGCTTTAAACTGAGCAATGAGAACTTGATCCCCTGACATAAACGACAAAATCCTCCAGGCTTTTGCAGCTTGGTGGAAACGGCCAAATCTGCATTCAACTTGTTTTTCACATTTCCATCATTGTGCAGAATGAAGCCTTGCAGAGCCCAAGGGACATGTGTTTAGCTGCCATTCTGCAGCGCTTGTAGCATTTTAACTTCAAGCCTCTGGGAAAAAGCCACATACCTATTACTATGGCTTTGGAGTTTAAATTGTTAGTTGATGTGTCCTGTTTATCAAATCCAAAAAAGCAGTTTGTGCCTGAAAAATAGATCTGGCCCTGCAAGCAGAGAGAGGTTTTGGCTGGTTGGTTGTTTTTTAAATAAGAGCCTGAAGAAGTGGCAGTCACAAGTAAGTAATCAAGTATTTGTCCCTCTTGTCTGCCTCTGAGTTATTTTACACTTAAATTGACTCATTGCTGACATTGTAAGTTTTGCAAGGTACAGTGCTCACCTATCTGACCTTCTGTATGAAATATGCTTATGAGAGTAAAAAGGAGACAGGCTGACCCATTCTTCATTCGGTGGGGGTTTTGTTTGCATGCTTGGTCAATGTAAGAAAAAAAACACAACAAAACCCCGATTCCAGAACCCCTTTCCACACTCTCATATAAATCTCATTATACATAATCGAACAGAAGCAGTGTTTTGGTAGTAAGTGATTTCACTTTCCTTTACAGCTGTTAACAAGGAAATATATATAACTTTTATATATAAAAACATATTTGATATACTTTTGCAGGCAAGTGTGTTTCTGTAGGTTAGGACAGGAGTTTTGTGGATTTTCATTAATATATATAATCTGCCATCCACTTATTGCATATGATGTAAAAGAAATAGTACCTGACTTACAGTACAATGACAGTCAGTAATACTTTTTAAATCTAGAGAAAGGCCTTCATAACTGAAAGGATTAACTTTTTTCAGTTGGTTTAAAATACCTCTTCTTAAAAAGAAGCCTATTGTTACGAATGAGTTTATGTTGGCCAGCCAGACTATTATCCAGGGAACAAATGTTTCCTTGTGAGCATGAGACAACTTGCAACTTTTATTATGGTATTTCAAATAATGGAAAGTAATAATAAAATTGCTGCAATAAACTCAAAGAAAATCTCGATAGGCAAGTGTGTTATGCAATATGCATTCCTCTCGCTGTTCCTTCGCTGGTGCCAAAAGCATGTCACTCAGGTAATTTGTTTTAGACCCTTAACAAGACTTAGAAGCAATTATTATGAAACACTGACAAAACAGATCTCACCAACAATTGAAGTTTGACAGCTTGTGAGAAAAGTCTCATGTTTATGTCATTGGAGAGGTGATCCTTGTATGACCTCCTTTTTCACTGCTGTGAATGATAAACTATCGTTTTCCAGTGGTAGTTCACTATAGCTGAAGGCCCAAATGTACTGCACTTGTTAAGGGAATTTTCAGCTGGTTCTCTGAATCAAATAAAGCCGGAAATTCCTTTGGTTCCTTTGACTGATCTAGTTTAAACTTTATGATATAAAGTGGGTAGACAGCCAAAAAACATAGCAGATATTCACACCATACACTTTGTAAAGGACTGTAGAACAAATATAAATAGAGACGTATGTGTAGAGCTAATGCATATATAATTTCTGATTGAAAATAGCTTCACATTTACTTTTCTAAACAAACTGAAACAACTTGCATGTGAGAGAGGGAGAGAAAGAACATATTAATATCTATTGCAATATATTAATTTACCTTGTTTAAGCATATAGCTTGGAGGGATAATACACTCCTTTACAATCATATCAGCATCTGCAAGCACCCAAATCAACTACTCCTAATCCACATTTCAGAGACAAGTGTAAGATGATGTGGTAGGCAGAACTATATACTCATGCTGCAAGAGTTCCTCAAAACTGCCCTGGATCTGTTCGAACTGCCACAGAGCAATGGAATAGGAATAATCTTCAGGCAGTGAGTTTAAAGCTCCCTGTGCTCCTGTGCTTGGTGAACAGCACCAAAGACTACTTCTTTCTTTGCTGTTAGGTGGCTTTCTTGATGAAGACTATTTTCTAAAAAAAACCAAAACAAAACCATACCAAAACTGCAAATCACCCCCCTCAAAAAAAAAACCAACACAAAATCAAACAACAAAGACACAACTCACAAACTTTCTGACAATTTCATTTATCTGTCTACTCACGTCTTAGTTTCTTGATGGAGATGGAAACCGTACAGAAGCTGTATGCCTTCCCTAGTGTACAACTTGGCACCCTGTTATACTTCATGCTGCACCCAATGTAAGCCTCATGAGAAATTCTCTTCTACTTACCATTAAGTCACACATTGGCCAAATCTTCCTAAAAGAAAACTTTATCTTAAGGTTTTTATCGCTTGGTATCATAAACATATGGAAGTAGAAGAGTGTACTTCTTTGCTTAATGATTCTAAAAAAAGTGAGACCTGCTACACATTCACTCTAGTTCACAAAGTGACTTACAGGGATTCAGATTAAAATATCTTTCTTTCATTTGTGTATTCTGACCCTTCATTTGCATTATTTGCAGAGAAAAACTCTAGCCTAAATTACTCTTCTGCTTCAATTAGTATATTCTGCAGCTGAGAGTTTATCACACATGTTAGTCTACTGGCACTTTCACAACAGTATCAACCTACCTCATGTTCACCAGTTTTATTAATGGCTTCTAATCTTAAACAAAAGGATTTTTGTTTACATCCAGTTTTTTTTCCATGTTACTGAAAGAAGAACATGGCAGGAACTTCTTTCCTCATTTCTATTTTCAGAAAGGAGCAAAAGTGAAATCGCCATTAAAAGCAGGTGATATGTTTCTGAATCGTAGATGCTCCACGTGGTGTTTTGGTCTATCATACCTTCATGCCCTTGTAGAGAACAATGACAATCACATCTAACCTTAACTACTACCATAGGAAATAAAAATACAACCAGGGCCAGTCGACACCAGGGCACCAGTTATAATATAAAATCCTTTTTTAACCCAATACTTAAACTCTATTTATTTTTCCTCGTCTAGGATTGCAGATTAGAAGGTAGTTCAATTGCAATCTACAGAGAAACCAGCTACGGCCACTTGTAGGACTTTTCAGTAGTATTATAAAAGCAGAAATAAATAATAATAATGAATGGCTATATTTTTGTTCTAAATATTTGCTGCAGCTAGTTGCAGAAGACAGAACCTTAACTTGCACATATATCATCAGAGTAGATTACTATATACTGATTGTATAAAAGTTGCAGATGGTAAATAAGTTTACAAATCCTGTGATTACAGCATGCATTGACTGCATTTTATCACATCCTTAAAATGTGCTTGAGTAAGATTGCATCACAGCTGAGAGGCAACTTAACCAATACATCACACTCAGATCTTTCTCTGTTGCACCTGTGGGAGAGCCTGACCTGCTGAACAGTCAGCTCCAGCCTGGATTCTAGGAGGTGGGATGAAGTGAAGGACTTCATGCATGTTCCAGAAACGTGTTGGCATCATCTGATCTTGCTATGACACTTGGACACTCAGTTATGGAGATGGCTTTAATCAAATTGTAATTCTGTGATGCTCTTGGAACAATATGGCTAGAGTGTGCTTAATGCAATCATTCTTGTTCACCCTGGGAAAATAAGCACACGTTGATATCTATACACCCCATACTCCAAGAAAAGCCTCACTAGACTTTGGGCCATCAGAGAGGCCTGAACTTTTGGAGTTCTCTTCTGTTTCTTCTGTTGTTTATAAGTATGCAAAGCCCTGCTGATCTTATAGAAGAATAAATAAAAGCAACATCAAACTCAGCTTGAATGAAGGCTATCTAATAATCTGGGAAATAATGCTGGGTGCGTGTTGCATCAGGAAGTTTCTGAGATTGAAAAAAATATGTTTGCCAGAACAGTAAACTGATGCAAAATATTGTAAAGTAATTTTCACACAAATAAATATTGTGGTACTCCAGTGACAGCCTGGCACACCTGAGTGGCATGTTGAAAAAAATAAATCTACTGTAAGGAATCTGAATACATGGCTGAAGTGCTGGGACCTGGGCTGTGGGCCCCGAGTTGGAGTTGACCTATGGATGACTCACAACCAAGCAGTGTGTTTTGTTCCCCAAGTGGTTTCAGGCCCCAAAGATAGAACCTGTCCCACCTGTGTGAGGCCCCGCCTTACCCCACATGATCATAGTTGGGGTGGTGGGCAAAGCTTGGAGGTATCAGGAATCGGCCAGTTTGTAAGAAGCAACAAGGAGCTGATCAGTTGGAGGGAGTTCCTGTTGGGGCCAGTTGGAGGAGCTTCTTCTTGTGAGCAGCTTGCTGAGCTCTCAGTGGTGTGTTCCCTCTTGGCTGATTCGAGATGGGGAAGAGCAAACAGATAAAGAATAAAAGCAAACAGATGATGAAGGCATGCTGAGAGGATGTTGCTGAGTTTGGTGTTGGTCTGAGGAAGAAGAGAGCTAGCAGCACAAAATTGTTGTAGTCGGCAGCTTGGTCTGAAGGAAGATCCTGTGAAACTGGATTAAATGAGACCAGGAACCCCCTCAAGGAGATCCTGCTTGGAGGAGCTTCTTGTTGGGGGCAGCTTGCTGAGCTCTCTCTCTCAGTGGTGTGTTCCCCCTTGGCTGATTGCTTGGGGTAGTATGGAGGTTGTGAATCATCCATAGGTCAGGGGGGCAAATAACTGAAACCAGCAGAGCATTTGGAGGCGCTCCTGTTGGAGGCAGCTTGCTGAGCTCTCTCTCAGTGCTGTGTAACAGAAAAGAGAAGCAGCAACAGAAGAGAGAAGTAACAAGAGGCTGATCAGTTTGAGGAGAGTTCCATGTAATAAAAGGTTGTGAATTGAATGTGCTTGTGTGAAGATAGTTATGGAAATATGATGGCTGAAAGTGCCTGTGTGTGCCTGAAAGGTTCTCTGGACTCTGGCCTCAGATGGTGAAGGTATGCTGAGGGGACGTTGCTGATTTTGGTGTTGGCCTGAGGAAGAAGAGAGCTAGCCACACAATGGCCCTGTGATTATTTTAGACATTTAAGATATTAACGCAACTTGACCAGCAAATTTCTTGTTAAGTATGCAGCCTTCTGCTAACTTTGGGGTCTTGGCTCTTATACTATTATAGTTTATCATCTCAAAGATTTTTAACAGAGATCCTTCTTTACTCTCTGAAAAAGTTGCAAAGCTTCAAACATAGCTGTTGGGATATCCCCAATAATAATGAAATACGGATCCCTAACCCTGTCACTAAATATGACTAAATATAGTGATTCCTTTGGTGCAATTAAAATGCAACACACCAGCAACCACGAAGCTAAAGCTCTACAAGTTCATACAGGCACGATCCCTCTACGTTACTGCTTATGGTCCATGACGAATCTTTGATCACTGCCCCTCCATACATCTGCTCCCATCCTCCCATTATTATTTACTGCCATTGAAACTGACTGGATACCTCAAGGATATGAGGTGTCTAATGTCTTGTTCATTACTGCAAAACAAATGCAGGTTTGTGTGAATCACTAACAGAAATGAGAGCACTCCTAATTGCAGACAATTACTCAACAAGTGTTGCTTTTCCCTATGAAACCTATGAAGTGCTCTCAGTGGAACCTTCGAGTCTCAGTTTTCCATGCAAATGGGGACTTTGCTGTGGAATTTGATGACTTCTATACAGTTGGTTTAGATGGGTTGGTAGATATGCATTCACATCCTCAGTATGAATGCCCACAAATGGCACAATTTGTCATACTCACCTATATTCTTATCACGGTGATTACAGGGTTCAAGGTGGTGTGTGAGGGATTTTGGTTGGTTGGTTTTGGGGTTTAGGTTTTGGGGGGTTTATTGTGTTTTTTTGGTTTGTTTGCTTGCGGTTTTTGTTTTGGTTTGATTTTTGTTTGTTTGGGTTCTTTTTTTTGCCTTCTGGCTCCAAAGATCTCTCTCCAGAAGTGATACATATTGACATAACTTAGCCATGTTGCCCTATGGATAGACAAAGAAAGCATCTTAGTCTTCCAGGGGTATTAGCAGTCACATCTTTTATCACTAATTGACACAGAAATCTAAACCGTTTAAATTTAATTTGCAACTGCCTCCTTGATCCTAGGTAATTCTTCACATCTGAAAAACGGTGTCATAGTATCACATCTGAAAAACAAAGTCGTGTTTTCTATTTTCATTCCCCCTAAGGATACAAGTTGTAACTGCAGACTTTCAACCTCAAGGTTAGAGCAAGAATTGTATTCTTCTTGTGCAGCACCTAAATCAGGTGTGGGACACGGTAAAACGTCTGACATTTAGGAGTTAATATAGCTAGTGTGTGTGTATGTGTGCATGCACTAATTATGGATCACAGCATGCACTAGGATGCTAAGGAAGTTCAAAGAGAATATTAGATCCCTGACTCCAGCAGATGCACAGCTCTGGGGTATAAGAAAAAAATGTGTGAGCAAATCACACAAGCTTCCTGAGCAACTAGAAACAAACCTGGAACCCTGCAGGCTATTGTTGGATTTGTAAAATTGACAATAGCCTCTGCAACTTGTAATTTAGTCTTGTTTTTCCTTACTATTAAGATTATTGTTTCAGTTTACTGAGCTCATGAAAATGTAAGTAGAGGAGAATGCAGGGATTCTCTGCCAGTATTTGCTATAAAATATTAACCTGTTGACACCTTGTATTAAATTGGATTCATTTTTAGATAGAGCATAATAGTTCTATCATCTTTATGTAAGCATTATACACTATTCTAACTAAAGTGCCTTGAAACTGCTCCTTCAGTACTGTGCATCTAAACTAATTTTATACAATATTTAGAATACGTTTAACATTTAATACATACAACCTTTGTTTGAAGGCAACAGATCAAGCCATAGAGCTGGTGGCTATGATGTTGCCTTACAGCTGTTTGGGCAGAGCGGGGCAGGACACTTAAGGTTAGAAATACATAGTAAAGAGCTCTTTCACTACTCTAAATGCAAACCTAGTTTTAAGGCCAAAAGCAATTATTTTGTTGTACCATCCAGTTCAGCTTAAAAGAACTTCTCACAGTCAGTAAAAGGGCAGAGAGCTTCATTCCCCAGTTGCAGTGGCATAGAGCTCACTTGTAGGGCATCCATTATCAGTCAAGCAAAACTGACCTCCTACCTAATAACAAGCCTGCCTTTTATCTTGTTTCGACTGTATACAGCACAACAGCTTGGAGTAACACATCTTCTAGAAAGACATCCAGTCCTGAGCTGAAGACACCATGAGAAGGAAAAGCCTCTACTTTACCCCCGTAATCTGTTTCAAGGGTTTCTCAGAGCTCCTATAAAATTGTGCAGTTGATTTCTCTGATGACTCGGCCTTGCCTCAGCCTCCAGCCATTGGTTCTAATTATGCCTCTCTCTACTAGATTAAAGAGCCTTTAGTATCCCACTCTCTCTCTCCTGACATTACTTTTACAGTGAGATCAAATCATCTCTGACATTCTTAATACAACAAGCAGAATGATCTTTACGTTTCTTGCAGTAAAATGCTTCCTTCTGGGCCTCAAATAATCACTGTGGGTCTTCTCTCCAATTTTGAGCATCCTTTAAAAAGTGGGTATTAAAATTGAATGCATGGAAATACCTACATATTTGTTCATTACTTCCCTGTTATCATATTCAAGGAGCATATTCTCCTTTATGCCTCAACTTTGCCATTCAAACACTCCACTGTCAGGATCAGTGGCTTCTCAGGATGCAGCTCTCCATCCTGTAGCTATACAGAGTGCTCCTTGATGTGCAATTTTGTATGTCACTCCCCTGCCCCCACCTCCTATGAATGTTTCTTTCTCACTAATGGATCCAGACCTGACCACCAAGCCCCTGCACTATTAATCTGTTAATCCCCTCAGATTTTTTCAGATGCAGTTCTGTATGTACTTACAGATCAAAGTCTTGAATACTACTAGACCTGGAATCTTTTCCAGATACAGCTCACTCAACAACAACCTCCCACTGACATTTCTGGAATTCTGAAACCTGTGTAAGATGTATCCATGTAACACAAATGAGAGGGGAACACTGCCAAAACATGACATGTTCATATAGCACAGTGCAGCACCAAGCAGAAACCTGCTTGTAGATATCCTGCTGTGGCTCTTGGTCATCATTACCATGTAGAATACTCTACTGAGTAGCACACGTATAGTCTCAGTTTACCCATGTAGCATTTCAGTGATAACTACCCTCCAAGTGGGTCTTGCTGGATATTCTCACAGAACTGCAGAACAATTAAGATCAGAATGGACCTCTGAAGATCATCTAGTTAAAGCCCACTGCTCAAAACAGGGTCACCTACAACAGGCTGCTCAGGATACTGACCAGCTGCATTTTTTAAGATCTCCAAGGATGAGACTCCAGGTCCTCTTTGGGCAACCTGTTCCAGTGAACAATCACCCTTACTTTTTTTTTTTTCCCTTATGTTTCCATAGAATTTCTTGTGTTTCAGTTTGTGCCCATTGCCTCTTGATCTTTTAGTGGATACCACTGAGAAGAGTCTGGCTCCATTTTCTTTACTGGCTTCTATCACACACTGGTAACGTTTGCCCCTGAGCCTTCCCTTCTCTAAGCCTGTGTGATTCCAGCTCTTAGCCTTTCATATGTCAGAGGCTACAATCCCTTCAGCATCTTTACAGCCCTTCACTAGCCTTGGCATTTCTCTTTGTTCAGCTCTGGAGACTCCGCTTAACCACTTCAGCAATCTCTCAAGATCCCACTTAATGGTAGTGATACCATCTGATATTTCACCCGCTCCTCATCTGCAAATCTGCCAAGGCTGCCCTCTATCCCATCATCCTGGTCATTAATGAAGATGTTAAACAGTACTGGCCCTAGAATCAACCCCTGAAGTACCAAACTAGTGACAAGGTTCCAGCTGGACTTCATGCCCCTGACCCCAACCCTTCAAGTGGAACAGTTCAGACTGGTTTCCATCCACCTCACTGTCCTTTTATCTTACTGTGACTCATCACTTTGTCAATGAGGAAGTCACAGGTGACAGCACTGAAAGCCTGACTAAAATCAAGATACAGCCACTGCTATCTGCTCACCCGCCAAGTTAGTCATCTAGTCATGGAAGACTATCAGCTTGGTCAAACATGATTTTCCCTTCCTAAAGCCATCCTGACTAATTCAAATCACCTCTTGTTCTTCATATGTCCAGAAATACTTTCCAGAATTATTTCTGCATCATGTTGCACACAATCAGTGAGGCTGACTGATTGTAGTTCTCTGGATCCTCTTTCTTGTCATTCTTGAAGACAGGGATGGCATTTGCTTTCTTCATGTTATCAGGAAGTTTCACCAATCACTATGATCTTTTAAAGATAATCAAGAATGGCCTCATGATGACATCAGATAGCTCTTTCAGCATGTGTGGGTGCATCCTATTGGGTCCTATAAATTTGTTTATGTCTGGTGTAAGCGTACCTTTAGTTGATCCTCCACCAATGGTAAGATTTTATTTCTCCAGATTTTCCCCAATGGCCTCAGGGATCCAGGATTCCTGAAGGTTAATTTTACCAGTGAAGGAGTGAGGCAATGAAGGTATTGAGTACCTTAATCTCCTCCATGCCCTTTATTACAAAGACCACTGGAAGCTACAGCATTCAATCATAACAAGGGGAAGAAGTTTTCTGTCTCCTTTTCCTCCTCAATTCACCAACCAACCAAATATAAGGCTCAACTTTAGTAAACCAAGCTAACATTCTAGAAACTATGGCACAGTAAAGAAAAGAAATAATAATTTAAAATGCTAAGTATTGTTATAATTCTGCTGATAGTCTGGAATGTTCTTAAAATGTAAAGAAAATGAAAATGGGGAAAATAAAGTGGCATTAGGTAAATTAATTACAGTATCTGGGATGCAATGTTTTGCATTAGAAATCATCACAAATATGTGAGGTGATCAGAGGAGGAGTAGCGGGAAGGTTTTATGAAAATAAACACTTTTAAAATTAAATATATAATGTAAAGTTAAAATAGTGCTCTGTGTTCTTTGCCTTTAAGGTCAGGCAGACCTTCACAGGAAAGCATGAAGAATTCGTCTTAGAAATGGAAATGCTTCTGAGTAACCCACACTGAAACTGCTGAAATCATGATAGGACTGTCAGAACAACCATACTGATCAGCCAGTTGGTAGAGAATTTTGTCTCCAACCAAGAGCAGTAATGGGCACTCAGTGGAGAATTAAGAGAGAAAGGCATGAAAGGCTGGACAGTTTCTAGTATTACTAGACTGATCTTTCTTGAATGCATTCACTCCTTTTTAACTGGTTAGAGTCCACAACATTCTTTTTTTGTGTACATGGTTTAAATCTGCTTTCTGATAACTTCTCTGAGTGTCCTCCAAACCTTGTACTGAAATAGTGGAAGCTGCTTTCTATTCACCCTTCTCCAAATTACTCACAATTATTACCTTTTAGCTACCTCTTTTCAAAGCTGAAGAGTGTCTTTACTCATATGGAGGTTGTTCCATTCCTCCAACCACCTTTGTTCCCCTTCTCTGCTACAGAGACCAAAAGGAAGACATACCCATCCTGATCTGTATTATGTAATCTAAGCAGAATGAGACAAAATCTCACTTTTTCCAGCATGAGTTCAGGTGTATTCCACTTTTTCAATCTTGCCTTCTGTCTTTTTTTTCTTTATCTATTCACTCTGCAAATACATGAGTCCATTTGACTGTGTTTCCCAGTATCCCAGCATGCACATACAGTTGCTGGGAGAAGGACACTGTTTTCTAAGTCCACCTAGAAGTGTAACGTCTGTCTCTAATTCACTGTTGTCCCATGAAGGCCATGGGGAGAATTGCACTTCTTTTTTCCCTATTCCCTTCCCTAGCTAATGTCTGCTGCTGTCACACACTGCTGATAGCAGCAGAGCGAGATGGGTAAACCAGATCAAAGAGAAATGTCAGCTCCAACTTTTGCCCATAGCATTGAAAAGTAACAAGGAGTTAAACAGAGTCATGCCATTTTTCAGCATTTACATTTCATAGCTGGTACTTCTTTGCCATACATCTTGCATTAAACAGCTTCATAATAAGTAAAACCCAAATTCCTTACCCTCCATAGCCTCATTGAGTTCAAAAAGGTCTGAAAGGAAGTAGCGCAAGGCTGAATTTGGCTCTGTGCTTCAGAACTGAGTGAAGCAGCCTGCAGCAGCAGCAGCACGCATAGGAAGAATTTCCTTCCCACTGTGGATTGCTACTGCAATTCTTGACTCAGCCTTTGCACAGATTTACTCTGGAAGTCAAATGGGAATTTATTGTAAAGAACAAATGCATAATATGCAGCAGTGGTTTTTCAGGTTAGATAACTGAATATAATCAGAGAAGGAGATTTTGCCTTTCCCTACCACCAAATCTGCATTCAGTGATGGAACGGCTGTCTTAGTTGCAAAATACTCTATTAAAAGCAGAATCTATCACCACAGCATTAAAAACATTACTTGATATTCACACAGTGAGTAACTTCAAAAGGAACAGTAAAGGAAAATGAAAACAACCTCAGCACCTACAGTATTTAATGGCAGTGATGCTCAACCTATGGAATTCATTCTTCAGAGGCCTGTATAGAGCTTTTATCACGGGTCTGAGTGAGAAATCGTATGACATGCTGGCTCAGCTCTGTTTCTTTTCAGCTATTCTGCAAACTTGTTGGATGATATCTTTCACCATTTCCTTCCATTTACGTATGTAAAGTTTCTTTTTTCCTTCTTGTAAAAACATACAATCTACCCAATCAATTACTTTGCCCTAAGACACAAATTGCAGAGTGCCTTTGGATTTTTTTAGCTGCTTCTGATGAATGCATTCATTCATAATTATTAACAAAATTGTCACATGCATTTTTGTATTTTTGACTTGTGTGTCTCTGTGATTTTAAATGGCTCTCTGGCTGTTAAAGGTCGAGTGCCACTGCTCTAAGGGGCATATTTTCATTTCGGTGCACGAAGAGTTATGCATGTCAATCTTTAATCAAGATGAAAAGTCCTCCTAATGCTTTCTGCTCACAAGCTCAATGCATAGCAAAAGAAACTTAAAACAGAATAAAAGTTGCGAGTTTCAAAAAAAATCTATTTTGATATGTTTTCATCTAGCGAATCATTAATAACTTCACGATTCATTCTGAATGATTTTATTCTCTGAAACCAATGTCATTGTTAACATGAGCAGTTCCCAGAGAAAAGCCTGTGTCGCCTCGTCAAGAAAGTTTTATCATAAGAGGCAACTGCTTTTAATAAATAAGATTAGAATGTACTTTATGACAGCTTCTGATGAAAAATTACAAATAAAATTATGCACATGGGGAACAATTCTAACGTCCACAAAAAAAAACCAAAACAGATGAAATTCTGGGATGCAATACACATGCATTTGAAAGCAGCATTTCTCCCATCCAAAAATAACATGGAAACAGAATCTTGATCAAACCATTATAGCTATGTATGCTAATGCAGAGTATCCCATATAACTGCCATAGGTAACACATACATGCAAATGCCCTACTTCACATCGTAGCAGTCCTGTTGATTTACACAGACCTGAGAACTCCATTCTTTTTTCACATTTTGCCTTATGCTTGTGTGTATAAATCAATCCAATTTCTTATGTATCTCGGAACGGAAGGTAATTTCTATAATGGATTCATAATCAAGAAAAAAGAAACATTTGAAATTCCAGTGGTGTTGCTTAGTTCTGAAAACTCAGAGAAATGGAGTGTGTAGCAATATTTTTTTTACTTATGTGACTGATTTGATATCTGTTCTTTATATCAATGACCACAGAAAACCCATTTAAAATTTTATTTCTAGTGTACAAAAATATGGCAGATTCAAACACAAAGTATTTATAAGAAAAGAACACAGGAAGTTTCTCAAAAATGGAGAAAAATTGTGTTGAAGAACAAAGGTAAGTTTATTTGGACTATTCACCTACGTTTTAGTCAGATCAGTTTTATGCAATTCCATTTTCAGTGGAAAAGAACCCAAAACCAGAACAATTAATGCAAAAGTTTCTCAGACCTCTTATAATGTTATAGTAAGATCCTTGTTGTTTTGATAGCAAAACCTGTTTTATTTTTTTGAATTTATTTTTCAACGGGAATCTTGGAAAAACTAAGGCAGTGCAGATTTGCAGAGATGATTCTTCCAGTGTTGTCTGCCTACAGTGAACTAATTTCTGACAGGTTTTCTGAATTAGCAATTTTGTTCTGGGAAAAAAGTGAGTAATAACATTGAGGAAAAATTGGCTGGGTTTTTTCTACCCAGGTAGAGTGGACTGACACACATTATGAATTTCACTTACTTTGGAAAAGAAATCATACTTTATAGCATAGCAAATATTACAGCTAGTGCAGTGCAAACATTCTTTTTTTACAGTGAAAATATTTAAGAAAATTACTACAATATTCCTTCCTAACAATATTAGTTTTGTTAAATACGTTTAATTGGTGAAGTCTTCCTTATATAGTATTTCTTCCTAAATATTTGAGATCATATCATCAAATACAAGTATTGAATTCATTTTCTCCCTTGATGTTTTTGCACTTCTGTGGGAACAAAATGATTTTTTCAAGTGCCTCACACAGCTTCCGTTGGCTTTAGTTCCCTCTAAACGTTGCCAACTCAGGCTGCACAGATTTGGATCCTTCCTTTTGTACCTATTATTTTCAGGCTTAACCCTAATTTCAGTGTTACAAAATTCAGAGCTATAAATAATCAGTTCATACTTTAACTGCAGAAGAGCTCTGTTAATCCTTTGAGAGACACATCTTTACATGCCTGAACATTTCTTCAATACCTTATTTCCTGTCGTCAAGCCGTAGATACCCAGCACACAAAACATGCATGCAAGAACAAGCAATAAATACCAGTTTGCTTAAACTCTCCCCTCTCTCTCTCTGGTGGGAAATGCATGTGTCCCGACTGGATGTACATGTGTTTTCCCATGTGAGACTCCCCTCTCTAACAACAAACAATGCATGTTTGTTACTGCCATTGAACTGACTAATCCAGGCAGTATAGAAGAGACTTATATATCACAAAACAATAGGACTAATTTGAGTGACAACCACTTAAGCTGGG
>VYZX01015907.1:10173-44765 GCA_013401335.1 Brachypteracias leptosomus | reverse complement strand
GGGCAGGGAATCTCCTAAGTGGCATAGGGAGACACCAAGTTCAAAAGTGAAATGTACTACTGTTTACAAGTAAATGAATAGTAATGATAACACAAATCACAAAAATAAAAACCAAAACAATGTATAAACACATAGGATGCCTCAGGTGAGAGAAAATATTAGGTGGAATTACAATGACAAAGAGAATCTTCATCAACAGTGCTTTCTTACACTATTTTTTTCATTTATTCTGTATGGCTAACACACTGCATTTGTCTCTTGGTTACATTTTTTCCTGGGGAAGAAACGAGTTTGGCGTTCCCATCCAGTGCAGACACCCCTTGCCCGCAACTGAGGGAAGCAGCTCTTCCACTTTGGCACGCTGTGCTCCTGGGGGGAACGACACAAGCACGCTCCTTTTCAGAGATCTCACTCACAGCTTCGGGCTCAAGGTACAACCCACGCTGATTCCATCCCCTACTAGAGGGCCGGGTTCGGGGAGAAGCCTCACTGGGCTCCGCGGCGGCGGTAAAGGCCTGTTCCAGGGGCTCTGCCCTGCGGAGCGCGGCCGTCAGTGGAGCTCTTGCACCCCCTACAGCCCAGCTGCCCGCAGCTCACCGAGGAAAGGCGTCAGAAACATCCCAGCAACAATACAAATAGGGGAAAAAAACCCAACTACCCTGTAATGGCATGCCCTCAAATGATTCCTGTCATCCGGATCAAGTATTATGAGCTTACACTCTCCCTCTCAGTTAATTGCCTGATAGAGGAAGATTCTTGATGAAGGGGAGAACGTGGANCGGAGCCCGCCGGGAGCCGTGGGGCCTCACCGGGCTGCGCCGCGGGGTTCCCGCCGCTGGGCCGGGTCGGACCGCCCTCACCGGCGGCCTTCGTCGGCTCACAGCTAGCCTTGTGCTGAGGGTAACCTGGCAGTAAACAGGAGACAGCCGTTCCTAGAGTAATTAATAAATAAATTAATAAAAATACCCAGCTTCTAAGCCAGTGTCAAAAAAACAAACAAAAAAACCCAACTTGTCAGCCTGATGCAGAACCTGTGTGGAAAAAATATATGCTGGGAGAGACCTGATTCTTAACAGGCATCTTAGCACAGCAATGGTCACACAAAGGACCAGAGGCTCGTAAAAGCAAGTCCCCTCCTCCCAGTAATCTAAAAAAAAGCTGTCGGGTATGTTATCTAAGGTCTGGTGCATTTGCAAAGAATCTGTGATACCCAGTTCTGGCTAAACTTTGTGTAAACTGGCAGTCCACAAGGTATCTCATGCACACACACAGTGCTCCAGCCACTCACCTCCACTGGGTAATGACAAGGTTTGCAATAGGCACAAATGCTAACCAGGGAGCGGGATCACCAGTTTTAACTCAACTACAATTTAGCAGCTTCTTTGCAGGCATCCTTAAAGCTATTACATCTATATAGAACCTCTTTTTTAGTAGTCTCAGTTGCACCACATAAATCTCACTTAATTAGCTGCAGTCAAGTTACTAGAGACTGACAGGGACTAAAATAGAGAGTATTGTGCAGAGATAACATTAAAGTGAAGACGGCAAAGGGAAGGCCTCCAAAAAGAAAGTTCAGTGTGAGGGCCATTTTTTAGACAGGTTAGATTACAGATGTTTGGTATGGGCTTCTTGTTTGCTTGGGTCACCCCTTTTCCCTCACCTGATCAGTAAGTCTTTCTACCATGTTCATTATATGTATATCCACTCATATATGAGGATACCATTCAGACCAGAATCCTAATTTTATACAAAATTAGGATCTCTTTTGCAAGCTCACAACAAAACATTACTCCTGTTTTCTCAAGTCCATGGATTTCCTGTCTAGAAGTCAGGTTTTACAGAACGTGAAAGGAAACAGAGAAGTTCTCTCCCTCATACTCACTTGTCTCCTGCGGAGCTGTGGCTTTTTGCTTCATCATGATGTAGGGGAGACTGAGAACTACCAGAATACATTTCCTGGTGAAACAGCTGTAGGTGAGATCCACCATACTCTCAAAATTGGTTTTGGCTGCTGTTGACCAGCACAAACCAAACAGTGAGCAGGAACCACCAAAGTACTCCATCTTCTTACAGTCACACAGGCTGGACATCACATAATGATAGGTGGAGTTTTTCTGCAGCTAAATGGCTCTATATACTGGGGCTTTAGTTAAAACAATAAATATCATCAATCTTCTCATTAAAAAAAAATCCAGGAGTGGGAACTTTACTCTCTCTTATCCTTTTCTTACTGGTATGCAAAATGTACACAAAATTGTATGAAGGATTCCCTCCCTCAAGCAGGCCTCCTCAAGATAACAATTCTTAATTAACACCTTAATTAGCACTGAGAGGGTATGGCCTGTAGTTTATTGGATCTATTTAGCTCTCCAAGCAGCTGCATTGCTTTTAATCAGCAGCAGAAAGCTGAAACAACACTCCTGCTCTGAATATCTTGCAATATGTTTAATCATTTATCTCTCCATCCTGCAAGGGGAATCCTACATAAAGGCCCGCTTTATACCTGGGCTTTTTCTCTTCTGTGAATACCTGGAGTTAGTTTATGTTTTTCATGACTGACAGTAAGAAATTGAGCTCAACAGCAAAGGCTTGGGAAAGTGAAAAGGCTTGCCTCAGTTTCACTGCCTGTCCAAAGGTTGTAGGGAGTTAGGGTAATATTCACATAGTGACGGGGTCTTTACATGCCTGGATGAAGACAAGGTCTTTTCAGTACCCTGATTAAAGAATGAGTGAAATGTCTGTAAATTACTAGTGTAACACAGGTTGTATTTTAACTTTTAGTTATCTCCAAGTTAAATGGAAGACACAGCAATAATGTTTTGTTATTTCCTATATGAGCAAGTTTGTATTACAATTCAGGCTGACCACCACAGAGAACAGGAGCTGCTACTCTCAGCTATGTGACTTTTGTTCTACCTTTGCAAAAGCAGGATTTGCCTCCTTGCTGCTAGCTTTGACAGGCTATGCTAGTTCTTAAATTACAAGTGAAGTAGGTTGCTGTTGGCGAGGTGGTCATTTTCAGCAGAACAAATTACAATGTAAGTCTGAAACATAGCTCTTCTGAAATCAACCAGTTTCAATGGGAACAGAACTGAACTGTATTCTTGCTGATAATTCAGTGTAATGACAGTCTCTAATTTTCCCAACCACTAGAGCAGTAAGCATGTGCCCTAGTAATTGTCTACTTTTGCAGCCAAAAAAATCCCACAAAGTCAGCACAAGAAGTGCATATGCAGTATGCAAGAGAGTAGCAAACAGAGGAACCTGAGAAGTGCTGAAAACAGGAAGAAGCTAAAACCAGTAAGTGAATTTTAAAAATGTTCAACGTGCTATCGTTTTCTCTGGCTTCTTCAAAGCGGCTAGTACCTCGGTGGTGATAAAGCTCTGACAAGTGTTAAAATCTATCCAGTCATTTATGAAAAAAGTTTAATATATTTTTTTATATTAGATTTCAATATCATTCTTCTTTCACCTTGGCTTACTCCACTTTCATTCAGTTAGCAACTGTCCTGACCAAATCAGGGTAAATGACAGAAACCAGGTAACGATTTATAAGGTTGGGTTACTAATCCCGTAGGAGTCTTACTTCAGCTGCCGTGCTGAGAAATTACCTCTCAATAGACCCACATCAGAAATACTGAAAATGTGACAGAAAACACCAAGTAAGAGGGCAGAAAAGAACATTTGAAAGGAACGTGTACTGCTAGGATTTCTGGAACTTTAATAGCTTTCTACCTCAATTTTGGCCATCATGAACTCAAGCTAAGAGAAAAAATATATCTTTTTAATGAGTTTTACAACATGCAAGTTGCTTTATAACATATTACGTAAGTGCCATAAAGAAGGTTGTGTGCTGCTCTGTAAAACGTATTAGATCATCAATATTTCTTGTTTTGTACTGAGGAATTAGAAATAATGATGAAGATTAGGGTTACAAGAATTAAAAAAATCCTTTGAATTGAACCATTCAGCCATCCCCAGGGAAATACTAAGGAATTTGTAGGCTGAGAAAATAGGTAAGTTTATAGGTTCTCCTTAGGTGAAAGAAGTCATGTTAACATCATAAGTTTTATACAAACTTTCCATATGCTGGAGTACCCTCTCTGCTTACCCCCAGCTTTCTTTCCCTTGCACCCTTATTGTGTAGCCCAGTTGGAAACAGATTTATTAAAAATGATCCATCAACTTTTACACAGAAGGAGGTCAAACATCTTTCAGTAGCATGATTCAAAACAGGAATATCCATTTAATCCTCTTGCAAATGACAGGCCAGGAGAGTTTGCATCTGTAACACAGAGGCAAAGAAGGTTTACAGAAGAGCTGTCCTTTCACTTAATGCTACATTTCCTCAAAGTCATCCACTCTCTCTCCCAGAGCCCACTTCTGCAGATGTTCTGTATTCCTGGGGAGGAATGCAGACATCCTGACACTCCTCGATTCCAAAATTTTTGTTTTGGTTTCGTTATTCCTTGTATAGACATGTACTTTCAACTTTTGAAATAGCTGTGGGACTGCTCTGTAGATTAGGCAATCAAGAAGCGAGAAAAGAATTTACTGAATGGGTCTAGGAAGGAATCTTGTAGAGTTTTTTTTTGATTAGGGGAGTTGAGTAACTGCTTCTGAAAGGCCAATTCAGCACCTAACTGCCCAAATGCAGCTTCAAATCTGGCAATGAGCAGGCTAAATCATGCTGGCTGTCAATAAGACATAGATTTCTATGTTATTTTTTTTAATGGGACTTAGATTTTAATGATACTGTGCAAAAAAAAGACTGAGTAATTCTAAAATTATTAGAAGTGAAAAGAGAGATTAATTAACTGGCTAAATACAATTATTTTCATGATATAAAACTCAGCACGTACTAACCACAAATTACCATTGTAGGTGCATGAAAGAAATGCTGTCTGTATCTATGGTCCAAAGTCAGGAACTATGGCAAAGCTATATTAGAAACTATGCTTACTTTTATAGTTAGAAAGCAGTCTCTACCACAAAGATATATGTTCATTGTGATATAATGAACAGCAGCTTATGAAAGCATGTGGGGTATAACACAGCCTGATGAAATTATGTTTTGGTCTCCATTGTTTTCAGTTAAAATAACTACGATTTCCAAATTTCTGAACTTTGTTTAGAGTAAGAAAGTAAAAATTTTTGATTTGCTGATTCATGTGGAAACATGAGAAAAGAGGTCTAAACCTCTCAGTGTCTATCAATGAATAAGTCACTTGATCAGGCCTGGTAAGTTTTCCTGTTTTGATAACAGGCAAAAGTGGCTTTTTGCCATATTTGAAGCACTTTGTGTTGAGAGTCTCTAATTATTGTGATGAAAGATGCAAGGAAACTGCAGTAGGTAGAGTAGTTTAACTGATGCTGCAGAGAATCCTAGGCATCTAAAATCATCAAGTTAAAGAAGACTTAAGAAGTACAGAGAAGAAATAAACATTAAGTTAGGAATCAGAGAAATAAATCTCTTTGCTTTCAGCAGGGAGTGCAGTCTCCAGGCTGGTATTAAGCTCAGAAAGATAAGGCTGTTATGGATATATTCCTCATACATAAAAATTAAAGAAAGTAGGAGAGTACTGAAATGGCTCTTTAATGTGTAGTGTGATTATAAACTTTGCACCTGGCCTCACAAATTTTCCTTCCACAGGTATTTGCCTAAATTAAATGCAATATAATAGCTGGATGCTACACAAGCTTTAACTCTCTCATTTGGGAAGAGTGAGATATTGTTAAAACTTACAATTTATTAGGAGAGTGAAAACCAACAAAATCATTAGACACCTTGAGTGATTCTCCAAACAGGAGCTGCTCCATATCCATCTTGCTGTTTCTCAAGTCTCAACAAAATGAAAATATGAATAGGTCCTTAGATCTGGAATGATGCTGACTTCCAGGTACTAAACCCGATGCTGACTTCATTAACATTATCTTAGACTCTTTCATTTTGTTTTGTAATGAAAATTAAAATCAAGATCTCCTAACACACTGATATTTTGTCTCACTACCAAGTAACTGATAAGCAATGTAGGTCAAGAGCAATACATTATTGAAGTTGGCTGACATGTCATTTCTCACCTCATGGTTGTAACCACTTTTATGGATGTACTCTCAACCTCTAAAATCCCAAGGGTATTTATTGATGGTCTTATGTACCATAGAGCAACACTGAAACTTTTGTCAAATCGAGTGATAGATTGTGCAAGTTTGTGAGTGTGCTGGGAAGTTCTTGTTCCTGTGATCTTATCCCTAAGATACTATTAAAACAGTTTCAGATCTTCCCTGTCATTTTCAGTGAGTTTCAGAAATACCTAATTATCTCCATATATCTCAGGATTTAACTTTTTAATATACTCTACTGACTATTCAGTACTAGGAACAGAGAGAGATTCTTTAGCATGAGCCGAATTGATTTTTTGGGCTCCACTGGCTGGACATGAGTTCACTAGGGTAGGAGCTTCAGACACTTGCAGCACACCCAGACACCTTCTTGTGGATTTTCCTTCCTGCATTTTGGAATCTTAACCCAGAGCTGAGTCTCACTAGAGAAATCCCAGAGTAAACTCAGCATCTAAAGTTATCCACTCAAAATGGAAATGACAGAAAAGCCTCTGAGAATGCAGTCTGACAAATTATATTCGTATAGTTCAGTTATGATTCATGGAATGGTCCTAGTTTGGGATTCTTTCTTTAAAAGACTGCATCGTGCACGGGACATGTTACATGAAAATAGATTTGGTTCTATCTTGGGAGAGCTAGGAATTGAAATGTGACTCTGAGATTAGCAAATCCTACAAGCTGTAATACAAATAGTACTACAAATAGTCACTGTTCTAAACTAGACACTTCCTAGTTTGCCAGCTCCTGATGGTACTAAAGCAAGTGCTGAAAGAGGAGAACATTTTTGTCAGAGAATATATCCTATACCAAAAGAGAAAGGAAAAGCAAGGCAGAAAATTCTGACAATTACAAATTTCTAGTAATAACTTTAATAGCTAAAAAATTAAGTAGTACATGAAAAAGGTTTTCTTTTTTTAGAAAATTGCTTCACTGTCTGTGATGAGATATCATGCTGCAGAGTTTGGATGGTTTCCATCTCAGTAGAAGTGGAACCAATGTTCTTGGAGACAGGCTGGCTAGACTAGTCAGGAGACCATCCAAAATGCAATGTATGTACTTGATGCTTTTAAAGGACCATTTCACAAAGCTGAAAATAATTACAAGACATATCAGGCTAGAGAAAGAAATCAAAGAGAAAAACATAAATGGCAGTTTGGAACTGTTTAAGAATGTTTTACTAGATGTCCAAAAAGCTGCAACTCCATATCTAACAGAAAAGGCTATGTGGATTTAAAAACCAGCCTCATTTAGTGGGGAAGTGAAGGCAGCTATAAAGAAAGGGAATAAAAGAATAATACAGAAACAAGATGAAAGTAAGGGGGAGGAGAAGTAGAGAGCAATGAATATAAACTAGGAACTGTACAAAACTGAGAGAAGCAAAGAATAAAAGGAAAAAAAATTCAATGACCAAAAGAGCTAAGGACAAGACAGAAGAGCTTGCCTGAAAGTAGCTTAGGAATAAAGGGAATCCTAGTAAAGGAACAGAGTCACTATCAGATGGTAATGGGAGGTGTGTAAGCATTAATATAGCGATGCTCTGTATTGTGAGGAGAAACAGGATGAATCATCTCATGATCATGGTCATGGCATATTTTCCTATATTTCCTACTTTTCTATAGTAATGCAAGTGAATACTAAAAGGCCTCTAAAGTTGGGAAATTTGAAATCAGTAGCTGTAAATAATTTGCTTCCAATAATATGAAAGCATTGACTTTCTGGATTATTATTGTTTCTCTTCAGTAATTCTTAAAATATTGAGGTTTTCCTGAAGGCTAGAAGAGAGCCGGTGAGGTACTGGTATTTAAAAATGGAAAATGGGATGATGTCAGTAACTGCAGGCCTGCTGTCATGATAATAACACTGGAAAAAGATGATGGGATGACTGATAGGAGGCTTGATGTATAAAGAATCAAAAGCGAGTTAAAAAAACCCCTACTCTCAGTCAATACGGGTGTACCAGAAATAGATCTTATTGAGCTAACTTAATATATTTTTAATAAGATTACAAATTTGGTTGCTAAAGATAATCAAGTTGATATAGAGTACTGAGATTTTCAGTGAGGCTTTCCACTTACTACCATACAACACTTTGATTAAGAAATGAGGGCGATATAAAATCAACATGTAATGTATCAAGTGGATTAAAACCTGGCTAACCAGTAAGTCTCTTAAAATACTTCTAAGCAGAAATTATCATGAAACGCCTGCACTTCTAAGTGGAGTCTGAAAAAAAAATAGTTTTACACTTAATTTATATTTTTATCAGTGTTCGAAAAGACAACTTTAAGTAGTAACCAATAAAGTTTGCAGATGGCACAAAAGCAGCAGGTTCAGGAGATAATAAAGAAGACAAGTCACTGCTGCAGAACTGTCTGGATTGTTTGGCAATATGGGGTCATTTTAATGTAGCCAGTTGTAAAAACCTACATGTACTCACAAATAGTGAAGGACATATTTACGGGATGGGGGACTGTACTGTGTAAAGTGGTGATGATGAAAAGGACTCCTGGGGTGAAGGCAAGGTCAATGGGAGATAATCAGCTGAACAAGAGTTCCCAGTATGATGCTGTACCAAGACAACTAGAAATTTGATAACAGGGCACTCTTTGATCTACTAGACAAAAGTGTAATAAGATCAAATGGCTAGAAGTTAAACCTTAGTAAATTCAGAGGGAAAAATAATAAATATTTTCAGTAGTGACAGTATACAAACCTACTGGAACACTTGCTAAGGACTGAATCTCTAGCATATGAGGTTTTGAAATTGTTTGGTGACTTTTTATTAGAAATTTTTTTTTCCCAAAAAAACCAGAAGAGCCAAATAGGGGTGATTCAGGAGCAGTTTATGTTGCACAAAAGACCATACCAAATCATCTCACTCTGTTCATATTATTTCTGAATTCTACATTCACTTGGCTAATACCTTCATTTGCACTTTGGCAAAGGTGAGGCTACTATCATTCAAGTCTGATTTACCTGTATGAGAAGGATTTTGTTCTTGTCAGGTAACTGCAATGAATGCAGCTCTGAATAAGCAACACAGTTAATAACAAATACTGTATTTTCAAACCCAGGTGTAGATTTGAAATTTTTTCAGTAGTGCTTCAGTTGGCATTGCCCTAGCAATTCATTGCAATATAAATTGAAAATGGACAAATACTAGAATTCATCAAAAAAATTATAGCCTCTATTTTTCCATTTTAAAAGCTTGGCAGTATGACTGGAAGGCTTAGTTGGCTTCTTGGATCTGTTTCTTGGGTTCAAGTCTATCCCCAAGTGTTTGAAAAAATACGTAGGTCCCAAGCACAAGTCTCACAGTAGACTTTGTCTTTTTCAAGTGATTTCCTCAGTTTGCAATTCACAGGCCTTTGTTGTTTGACAGCAGGAGACAACTCATTATCTTCCCCTATAGCCAGGAAATCCTGGAGAGGTTTGACTGTGAGTAGTTTTCCCAGAAATGGTAGGATCTTCCCACTCCAAGAGTGACCAAATCCATGCTCTTCCTTAGTTCCTGGGAAATCACAGTGCCAGCTCTATGTAAAAGACAGCTGCTCAGAATCTTTTAGCAGCACTTCATCTAAAAATTTGAATCAAGATCCAAATTAAGCTTTTCAAATAAGGAATAAAGTTTTAATCAGCCAGAAGTAGTTTGAGTGTTATTAAAAATCATGACCTATTTCCCTTATTAAAAACAAGAGGCTGAAAGCATTTCAAAGTAATATTTAAGCCCCCAGCTGACTTTGCTATACTGAAATATGATGGGGGCTTTATTATGTTACTTGGCTGTGTGTTAAGGGACGTTACTGACACTCTCCATAGTATATAAAATTGAGGAAACAACTAAAAAATGTTTTGGTTACCTCTCAGACTCGTAAGGAGAAAGTCTTAAAAGTGAACAATTAAAAAAGTAAAGTATTTTCTTATTAGAAACAAAATTAAAGTTGTATTCAATCTGCTATTTCAGCCTGCTGTCTCCATATAGAGTGAGGGGAAATTAATTATATTTCTGATATCTGGAATCAATTTAAATAGGAAAAAAAAAAAATCAAAAAGAAAGAAGATAAACAATCCAGAAATGTCAGTTAGCAATCAGATGTGACGTAAACGCCAAACAAGATTCTGGGGGTCTAACCATACCATGCTTTCCTCTAATACAAATGAAAGATAATCCACAATTATGGGCTCTAATTATTTAATAAAATGTTTATTGGTATTTCTAACTCTCTGGGTGAAATTCAATCCCCTGCACTCATATGAAGCCAGAGTAATTGGGGGTCTATTCAATGGCTACGTAAAGGGACTGGTGAGGTGAAATTCATCCTTCCCAATCTGAGGCTCATGACTACTCTGCACCGCTCCAGCTCCCCAGCCAGCTGCTCTCGTTTGTGCCCTTGCAATGCTTCGCTGGGAATGGCAGTTGCAATCTCTCCATGCAGTTTATAAGGCTTGGAGCTGTTTCTGTTGTCCTGTGAGTGCAATTTATAACTTCTCTTGCCCTGCCTGGACCGAATATCTATCCAGAGAAAACAGTGCTCCTACTCCACAAGGGAGTTAAAAAATGGTGAAAAAGGAGGGCATTTTCCTGATTGCACCACAGTAGATGGCACTGGTGTGGTAATGGCTTGGAACATCCTTGATTTCCAGGTGTTAGACATAAGAGCAGGGACCTTTTACATTCACTCACAAATGGAAAGGAAAAGAGACATCTCAACAGAAAGTGCCAGTGATATTTTTAAAATGAATTTCTTTTCCATATGTGTGAAAGACGTAGAGTCTTTATTTTAGTATATTTATGTGTATGTCAGCATTTCATTTTTAGAACTATTTATGAAAAAAGAAGAAGAGAGAACAATTCTATATGGGCCTCTATTTTTGTGTGTATGTGTGTGTATTAAAATTCCCAAAGTAAAGAAGAGCTGCAGAGATGGGCTGAATGATGAAGCTGCCAATTTCCATTCAAACTCTCATGTAAGAAGAGATTTGAATGGAAATGACACCCTTTTGCAAGCAAAATTTTGGTCCATTTTGCTGTAAAATGTGACAGAGTTAAGGCAGCATTTTGGAGGCTTTGATGAAAGAGCTGACCTAAGAAGTCAATCATGTGTTATCAAGTCCACAAATTATAAGACATTCTTGTTACCTTACAGGAGTGAGATTTCCAGGCTGATATTATACCCGGAGTCACTGAGCATTTCCTCTTTGATTTCAAAACCCCCATACAACAGCATGTGAACAATATCTTGTTTCAGCCCATGTAGAAGAGTTCTAAATGCACACTACCAATGTTTCTGCAAATCTCTGACAATGATCTATACATTTATATTCTGCTACAAATAAAACACTTTTATCAGCCCATCAGAAAAAAAACATTCAATTAGGTCATTTCTTTTAAAGGAGACTTAAATCTAAAAGCTCTTAATATGGATTTCCAAATCTTAAAAAAACCATTCTCCTTTCTCTACTAAAAGGGGAAAAAAGTAACAGAGTACTCTGAATGAAGACTTTGAGCAGGTCCTTCTTAGGGAAAGTTGTTTCTTACTGAAAGCCTTGGTGAGTGTCTAATTACTTCCTTTAGAGCCACTTTGAATTGAACCATAAGATTCCAATGTGTATTGAATTTAAATTCTACTTATGGGCTCTGCTTCCTTTGATTCTGCATTTCTAGCAAGGGGAGCTCCTTACACCACATTAATCATAATATATGGAAGGGCTTCTGTGTTTGCTTCTACAGTGCACTAAGTTGTCCCTGAAGATAAAAAAAATCCCCTTGGAAGAAAAATCTCATTCTAAATGAAGATTTAAATTGAAATTATTGGAGAAGTTAAGAGGAAAAGATATGCCCAGTAAAATTAGAACAAGCATTTAAATGGAAGAGGGTATCTTTAATTATTTTCTTCCTTGGCATAGCAGAAAATCCCATGATATGATAACTAAGGATACTTTGGGGGGTTAAGAGCCCAACAGCAGAAAAGCTAATGGGATTTTTTTTTTCAGATAGAGGTTAAAGTGATGGTACTGTAAGTAGGCTGTCAAACTATCTCAGCTCACCATCTGCTACATATTAATTTACAATAGAGAGATAGGTGAAGTGGGTGTTACTCTTCAGGAGCTATATAAATGTGTAACTTTCTCAATTAGTATTCACTTCAAATGAAGAATAAAATCCCAGAAATCTCAGACCACAAGCCAGGCAGTATTATGTTTAAATGGTAATAGTATATCTATAATATGCAGCTAGAGCTGCAGTGTATTGCCAAGAACAGAGTCCAAAAGGCTAGGCTAAGCCATATACAATTAACCTCCTGAGATGTCTTTGTTTTGGATAGGTATGCAAAATGGAATAGAATAGACTTGTGTTTCCAGAACGCTTTTTAATTTTTTCCTTTTTTTTTCTCCTTTTTTTTTTTTCTTTTTCTCCATGGAAGTAAATGTTGCAATTTTAGTTTGTTGGAAACTGTATTTTGTTTAAAAGCATTAATTCCCAGTTTCACAAAAATCAGATCAAGACAAGGAAAGAGATGCTTAAGAAAAACAGTCTCTACTTTCTCCCATTCCTGTGTGAATCATATACTGAACTCTTAAGTTTTGTGTGTAGGGATCCAGCAGCTACTTGTAAAAGTGGAAACAGTGTTATCTTTCTCACTATAATGGCAACATGAAGCCTTACCCCATCTCCTGGATATGTGTGGGACTTACTTCTTTTGGACTAATTCCCTGCCTCTCTGAATGAGACTGGAAATCCTTCTCTTGATCTCGAGGGAAATGGTTCAAACACTGATAGAAGCATTCCACCAAGTGTGGAGATGTGGGCTCTGTATGGTTTAAAACTCTGTTGGAGATGCCTGTTAAAATGTGGCGAGGTTCTTCTGAGGTAATTAAAAACTTTGCCTGTACTACGGTATCAAACATAACGTCTCCCTTGAAATTCATAGATATTATTTTCCCTGATCTCTTCAGCATTTACTGTAGCATGAAATACTGGTTAACAATTAGCAGTCCTTTAGTGAAAATGCTGATTAGACTTGGGCTAACCTTACCAAACCTGGCCTTGTTTTATGTAGAAAAATCTCTTCAAATCTGAAAGAACACTTTATCCTAAGTTAGAAGTACATTTGTGTTCCTCATTCATTCATTTCCCGAAGAATATAGGATTTTCCACCATACCAGTCTTTTTCGTCCCACAATCAGAAGTTTCTCCAGACCTCCTCCTCCCCCACCCACTTTGAAGGAAAAATACTAAATTCAGGGAAAAGTAGAGCTGTGCTCTAGCTTTCACTGTGCTGTATCTCCTGTGCAAAGCCAAGGTGGTAACGGCGTGTGAGCAGCAGAAGGCACGGGACATGGCTGAGACACTCTCTGAAGCAAGGAGCGTGGGGGTACGTCTCTTCTGCAGACGGCAGCTGTAATGGTGAGGTCCACCTCGGAGGCAAGTTTCTTTATAACACACGGCCATCTCCTGCTAAATGTCCAGAGCAAAGGTGGTATGCTCAGCCATAATTTAAAGGACCATGACATGAAGAAAGGGTTATGATGTTTAACTTATAGGCCATCCAAATGTTATAGGCCCAAGCAAGTTCCTATTAGCAATAACTCAAGTCCACCGAGGAGATTTGACATTCAAAACTGATGAGCACTAATCCCTCGAGCCCACTCCGACCCAGCCACGCTCAGGCCACTTGGTAACCTGAGTGACCCAGGAGTCAAACCATGATAACCCTCTTCAATTTAAAGAGCGGCTTCTCCCCATCTGTCTGAGTTCTGACTTTGCACAATAAATTTCCCAAAGAGCATAAAGAGCCATCTAGTGTATATCAAATCAATATCATTGTGGCTTGCAGCGATATCTGAGGCTACAGTTCACAAAATAAACTAGGCCAGGGGCTGGATTTCTGCCCTTGGCAATCAATCAGACTCACTGGGTCATAGATTTTAGTGTAAATTAACACAGCAGAAACAATCACGCTCCCCAGATGATGATATAATACAGTATTTGCTTTTCTTTTTCCCCCCATTTCATTGCTCGTGCTTGGCGGCTAAGCTGTACTGAACAAGAATAATAAAAAGCAATGATTAGAAAGGTGGTGGTAATCATAAAGCAGAACATTAATATTCTCCTGACAAATGTATATAAAATGCACATAAAATACATACACAATATTAAAGGGAAAAAGGAGAGGGGAAATGGCATGAAGTCACTGATGTTTCAAATATATTATTTTTGCTTAAGAATTTTAGAAGTGCTGTTGTAAATCATTGCAAGTGGATATCATTTTCTTTTGTAATGAAAGATTTGAATCCAAAGATGCTAAGTGCTTTGTTATTTTCTACATGTAGCACTTCTCATTCACAATGTGTAGCATACTGACAACTCCTTTTTCCACTTGCGACTTGGGCTTTCCCAACGTTTACCTTTGCATTGCCAGCACTTTTCCCCAGAGGAATTTTATTTTTTTTTCTCTTTAGTATGTCATTGTTACAGGAGAAAAGGCACCTAGTGTTTCATGACATCCTCCTTTACGCAAATCTCATCTTTTGAAATTTTCTCCAAATGTGCCACATATGAAAGCCTTGCAGGAATTACTGTAATCTCTAATTATTCAGTTGATGTAAGACAGTGTATTGTATTTTCTGCCAGAACCTCAGGAAGAAATGTCAATATTTTCAACATCAGCAGGATATTTTTTGAATTATAAACACCTGTCTTGTAATGTTATTTTATCTCATGCATTTTCTCAAAATATTTTACAGAAAGGAAACGTGACATACACAAAGGAGACTAACTAGGGTTCTTTAATTTTTGCAAAGCCAGCTGGTTGTTTAATTAATGCAACAGAAAATTCTGGTAAGCAACCATTTTATTTTTTAAGTATTCAGACCTTTACATTACTGTTCAGATAGTGTAATTCCAGTCAGAATGTATTTATTTGCAAAATATCTAATTAGATTATACAAACAATACTTAGTTTAGACATAATAAAATACTAATCTGTGTACAAAAGCTACATGGTATGGATTAGAACTGTGTGAGAATAATAACTACCGTGCAGGAGTGGTTTCTGTTGAATAGTCAGAATAATAAGATTTATCAAATAACAGTTATAAGCAGGAATTCATTTCTTAGATTAAATTTATCCACTATTTTCTGCCAGGGGCATAAAGAAACAGAGGCTTCAAAGGTAGCTCTCTTCTGAGATGATTGAAGGCAAACTATACCTCTTTTAGTGACAAAGCTACTTTTCTGTTCTCTGGCTAAAGAAAGGAGCTGGATTAAGAGGCTGCAAAAGAGAAGCATCCCTTGTGTGCTCTGATGTGTCCAACTCAGGAAAGCTCTTAAGTAGTTGCTACAAAGCCAAGATACAGGGGAGAACTGAGGGATCTGCCACCACAACGATGTGACAGATATTCCCTTTCCTGGGAAGCAGGGATGCCAGCTGGACTAGCAAAATTTGTGGGGCTGCACAGTGTCCCTCCATGGTAACTGTGAAGGAACCCCCTTTCTCACTGCCTCAATTCTCATTTTATTTAGTGGGTACATCCTATGTGGCTGAGGACTTGCCCATGGAGAGGATAAAATTTCCTAGAAAGAATTAGTGAAATTTACAATATTAGTGTCAGGCAGCTGTATAGTTTATGTGAGGTAAAGCAACCTGCACCCCCCAAAACAACCAAAAGCAAAATAACCCCAAGCCAGTTTATAGGCTGAAGAAGTAGATTTCCTTTCTTCATGATAGTTCACCCATGAACAGCTGAGTTATAGACTCTTGTAAGTTATTATTTTGGTGTTTAAGTTTAGATTCCTTGGGAAAATTCTGGTTGTGTGCCACTAAATCAGCTAGTGTATTCTGACAGCTACTGGATTGCCCATTTTTCTAAAATCAGATGTAGGGCAAGATTACCTTGAGATAGTAACCGTCTTCTGTGTTTGATCATGATAATTGTTTAGCTTAAATAGTTCTTTCTTTTTTTTTTTTTAATGTCCAAAATATTGCAATTAACTGTTGGTGCTACATGGAAGTTGCTGTTATATATAAACTGCTGATTTTTATGGCTTTTAAGTTTTAAAAACTTAAGCACTCACATGTAGAGAAATTTAGCTTAAAAATTCATAGGGCTCCACCTCAGAAGGAAGAACATAGAAAATGTCTCAGCAAACTTTATTTGGCCCTTTGTGAATCTGTATTATGCTACAGACCTTAATTATGTTGCGGCAGGATATTTTTTCATCAGACTGCTTCATTCAGAAGACAGGCTGGAAGCACACTGGAGCAGAATTAAGATCTCACAGGGTACCATGAGTCTCATGTCATCCAACTTGCCCTTTCTGGAGTTTGCCACCTAAGCATCATTGCTCTGGCCTATTTTCAAGCACTTTAAAATAATAATTTTCTTGCCCTCATTTTTTCAACAGAAAGGGGATCTTCATTTCATGACGTCTGCATGAAACAGCTCTGCATCTTTGGAGTGCTACAATGATAGCAATCCCTAAGTAGGAAGCAAATGCTATCTGTCAATATGCTGTGTTGTGCAACGCAGCAGGCCATATCAGAGGTCTGCATTACATCATTCATGGACTTTCCATTCTTGTAATGTCCTTTCAGTGAACCTGAACTGAGTGTTGAGCTTGTAACGAAAACTGAAACCCAGGGAGTTACTTGTGGTTTAGGATTTTTGCACAGCTTCAATATGCACATACTGGGAGTCATTGCAATAGGCCAGGGATGTGTTTCAGCCACTTGTGAGGTAGTAATGTTAATAGGTAAAAAATTTGCTTCCTAACATAAAAATTCCTCATTCCCCCGTTTTAGAGCTTTTTGTGATTTCTTTTGGTTTTTTTAATGGACACTGTACACTTATGCAAGGTATCTGTAATATTTTTTGTAGTTCTTCAGTTGTAGAAAGCAAGAATGTATTGCTATGACTCTAATTATAGATATTGCTGTATGGATATGTGAATGTTTGGTTTTCTGTGTGTTTGTCTGTATGCCCGTGTATAAAAATAATGAAGTATTCACTGGGCTAGAAGAAAGAGGGAAAAATGACAAATCCTACAGTCCAGTAGTCAGGGTACTCCCGTGGGATGTGGGAGAATCCAGTTGCAATCCCTGCTGAGATGAATGTTAATTACGTAGTGGAAGTAAGGCACTTCCAGCAGGAGAGATTAAGAGGTACCTATTCACTAGCCTGTGGATTAAGTCACCTTAGTGGGAGATTTGTGTTCAGAAACAATTGGGATTTGATCCTAATTTACTCAAAAGGTGAGCACTCCTAGGCAATAAAGAACTCACCTTCATGGTTGAGAGAGAAACTCTACTCCTGGCCACTGGGTAAGTTTTGGTCTCGCAAGTGAGATGAGCAGAAGCACACTTTGCTCTTTAAGCTTGTGAGGTCATGAGCATGAGGCTATTACTGCAGCTCAGTTGTAGCAAGGCAGCGACAACCCTTTCTATGAAATTCTGGGGTCTTTAGAGTTTCTCTGTTAGAAACAGGCATGTAAGAAATGCAGATACCTCCAACATTAAAAAAGGTGGTGATGGCATAGCATGGAGGAAGAAAGACGGGGGAATGGGAATCTAAGTGTTGTATTTGAGTCTCCTAAAGAAGTAGATGGTTTCTCTGTATTCCCCCATGAATTTATAGCAGTGCAGTCTTATTTTTTCCCTTTCATTTCCAGTGTACACTTCTGGCCCTGTCTTCTCTTCCATTTTTCTTGCCACAGGCATTTCATGCCTGACCTTGGAAGCCAATTGCTTTAAGAGATATTTTAATGGGATTCCCTTTGTGATAATGCTGCCTCAAAAGTCATCTTGGTATAAGATTATTCTTAGGTTTCAGTAGGCCTAACAGCCATTGCCCTTGATTGTTCTGGCAAAGCCTCATGTCCCCACATCAAATGACAAGTTGGGGGAAAGAGTGTGCCAGGAAGTAATTATTCTTTCTCCCACACAGATGAACATGAACAGCAGCTGCCATGTATCAAGGTCCTATCTTTTTACACTCAAGTCTGAAAATTTTCTCCCTTCCAAATTTTTTTTGTATTTTGGGCCCCACAAGCAATTGTTGAGATCTCTTTCCAAGACCTTCCTACCTGGCTTCCAAATACAAAGATAGAGGAACTATAATTACATCTAATGAAACACCTTGATAAATATGTACAAATTGCAACCTTTAAAACCAAAAAGGGTCTTAATCTTTTTTTCAGATTTCATGCAGAGGAAATCATCATAAACCCAAACTGAAGGGCTGAATGGGAAACACATCTTTCTTCTTTGAATTGATTTTTAAATTCACTTTAGCATTTAAAATATTAAACTGACTAATGGAAAATAGTTCATTCAAATTATATCTTTTTTCTCCTTCTAATCAGGAAAAGTACTCCTTAAATTATATGAGAAAACAGTTCCCAGACTGGTTAAAGTCGGGTAGATCTTTAAATTGTGAGAGAAAACGTGGTGCTATCAGATTTTAATCATATTTTTCAAAATTTAGTTATATCCAGATAACTCAGATATCTTCAGGATGAAAACCAAATGCTATGTTTCTTACAAGACCCAAACTTCCAATAAACCATTTGGGAGTAAGGCAGTGAAAGCAGTGCTAAACTGGGTTAATTTGGGGGTTGGCCCCCATAGCTAATTTGACAAACGGCACTGAAATTTAACTGGTGTTTTTTTCTATGCATGCCATTTTTGTTTGGTGGCTGTAAGGGTTTTTAGCATGGCTTGTTTCCTTCATGTTACGGCTTTTCATAAAGTTAACTAGTAGAAATGGTGCCAAGAAATTAAAAAAACCCAATTGGTTCATGATTTAAAATAATAAAATGATGCAATATTAAAATGGCAACAATCCTGCCCTTACAAAATCGGCTGGTACAAAACTAGACTAGTTGGTTACAAACCGAATGCAAAATATAAAGTAATAAAAGGAAAGGCACATTTGCCCATTGTTTTACTGAATGTCATGAGCAACAACTAAAATTCTGGAAAGTAATGCTCTGCTTGTTTTTCTAAGTAACATTAAAAAGCAGCTTAACTTAAATGGTATACTATGAGAAAATCATTTCTAATTATTTTAAGAAATATTTAGATCAATTCATAGTAATCTCATTATCTTTCATGTTTATGTCAGTATTAGATTACTTTCATGTTTGTTTAAGCTCTTTTGCTTCTTAGAATGTCTGTTTCAAAGGCAAATTGAGCATAGTTAAAATAATCAATGTCCTTTGTGATTTCAGCATATGCAAATAACAACAACAGTTGAAAGGAATCTAGTGCTTTCTCATACAAACTATTAAGCTTTTACTGGAGAAAACCAGAATTATCTAGCTAATTATATCATTCATTATTGCTACCTGTATGTAGTCAGTAACTTACAGTCTATTAAAGTATAGAGAAAGAGATACACTGTCAGAAAGAACAGCAGCTGGGCAGATTGAATCCCTGTGTATCATTGCTGTGCATGAGTAGGAGTAAACAAGAGTCAGCTGCTGAAATAACTGGATTTCACCTGGAAAGATCTGCCACAGACTTTCTGTATGACTTTCGTCTGATTATTTCATTGTTTCTGAGTTCTGGCCTAAATGGAGCAGGGGTGCTTCCTTCCCCCTCTCCCTTGCCTACAGTTAGACTGTGAGAAACTTGCGGTGGGGGTTCTGTCTGTGCTTTGTGATGTGCTGGTGCCGTGCATGGAGCCTGGTTGGGCGCCCGTCTTGGCTGCAGCCACTCTCTCAGGTTGTACAGTGAGTAATGATACTAATCCAACAGGCCGTCTGTACATGAAAGCACTCATTAGCTTCACTGAGATTTCCACTGGAGCCATAATTGCAGCGGTGAAGTGCTGACAATTTCTCAGCATGGGTCACCTTTCGAAGTGTTTAACGGCAGTGAAAAATTCCAGAACTAATTGCTAGTGTCTTATTCTTTGTTGTTTTCTCTTCACTTCCTCCTCTTGTGCTTTGTGCCTGGCTGTCATGAAAGGAAAATGAACACTTTGACAGGACTCTAGGAGCTTCATTGCAACAGAAACAGCAATGGATGTAAAGGGGTGGCAACGTTCAACAGGGCACAATTCTCTCCCAGTCTTCTCCTTATTCAAAGTAGAGAGAGGTGTCTGAGGTATGCTGTGGTTCCTACCTGTTTATGCATCTATGATTTTTACTGACAGGATAAATCAGAGCATGGCAGGAGAGTTATGAAATGAATGTCCAAGGCACAGCTGAGCTTTCTCCAAATGATGAAATACATAAACACTATCTGGACTGGTCTACAGTTTTAAAAAACTTCACCTACAAGTTTTTGCTGCTTCTCCATCTCAAATGAGGGCAATGTATATCCATTACAAGATACCATACTGTCATCACTGTGCACAGAGAGCATCCATGAGATAACACATTGATAAAAAAAAAACCCATTAAAAATTTTGTTAATTGTTTTTTGCAGGAGGAAGACATTTCAAATTACTCTCTTGAAGACAGTAGAAGATTGTGTTTTCTTAGCAGTTTCAGCTGCCTTTGTATAAATCAGTCAGAAAAATTTTCTGCTCTGATAAAAGCATAGAGCCTTTGCAAAATCCACAGGTCAGATTTGTTGAAGAAAAAAGAGGATTCCTGTTCTTCTTATTGGAATACAAACATAATGTTGGTATATGACAAATTTTGTTGGTTATGTTCAGTGGTAATACTGGTGTAGCATTGTGTTAGAAGACTAATACATTTTTATTTTAACAAGTTTCTCTCCAGCAGTTTTAAATTCTGGGCTGTAGCTCAAACCTCCAGACCATTTGGTAGCTGGAGGTAAACACAAGGAGAATATTCATCTCAGTGGTTTCAGTATGTTTCAAAGAAGATAACTTTTGAGTTTGTATGCCATTTGCATCATTTTGATGAGCCCTGCTGTAAATTGATTTATACAGTTCAATATTTTCAAAAGTACACCACATGTTAAAAGCTACTGATACAAGTAGGAATCATTTAAACAGTCTTTACAGTCTTCTATTTCTGACTCTTTCTCTGCTCAAGGGACCTTCTGATTCTTCAGCTCCAGGTTGGCCAGGTGAGTGTGACACTTCCCATCACTATCAATGGTACAGAACCTTCATTTTCTTTTTAAAAGGGGTGTTCATGTGTATAAGAAAAATGCTTGGTAACTGTAGCTGTTTAGCCAAAATGTTCAGGTTTGTATTAAATTAATTCTTTTTCAATATTCGTATGTATTCAGATCTAAGGTTTCAGGTCACACACCACTGAAAAAAGAGAGGAAGGTTCCTACATGTGCAGAAGATCCCTCCTTCTTCTGAGAATGGCTGTGCAATAACAGTACTGATGCTAGAATCTGACTATTCCAGATGGAGCTCCAGAAAGATTTCCTTCTCACAAAATTGGAAATGACTGACTCTGTTTCCTTCATTTCTCACCCACCCTCCCAACAGCTTTGCAGTAGCAATGGCCAGGGATTTCAGTTTCACAGGCCTCCAAAAATTCTCTTTCTGGCTAACAATGGGATAAAGAATTAAGAGGTCCACTTAACTAGAAAAATGCAAACTAGAAAACAGAAAAGGAGAGATTTTTAGCAAATTTAAGCTCAACCTTTTTTCTGTAATGGATTGTAGGAAAATTATGGATACCATGAACTATTCTTGAAAGGTCATGAAGTGAGACAGAGAAGGAAAAAGTATGTGAAACATCATAAAAGCAGATTTTTCAATAGCCAGCCAGGCTAGAAACAAGTGGTTATTACTACAGAATTCAAAATATGTGTGAAAACTTTTTATCATAAAATGCTTGTAATATGCCAACAAAGCAATCTGAAAATCAGAAAGTACTGATTATTTTGTAATATCCTGCATGCAATTTGAACTTATTGAGGAAAAAAATGCAATCATACTTAACCCGATATAGACGTTCTAAAGAAAAAAACCTAGAGCGGAAAATATATACTTACAGGAATCAAAAGGGAAACTATATTTATTCTAATAACAAATATTGTTTATCTGCAGACTTCAAGGCATACCAGAAGGCAATTATGAAGCAGGGAACAAAGAAAATAAATATTCTGTTATCTGATTGTTCTATATGATAAAAAGAGGTGTTCTTAAAAGAGGTGTAATGTTAGCAAACCCAAATACTCAGGAAACTTGAGTCTTTCTTTACAACTACAGACTGCAACAGTGCATCTAGGTGGCTGAAATTCAGGGGGACCAAGAGTTTATTTCTTGTACCAAGGAACACCAACCAGCAATGAGATTTCTTAAAGAAAATTATCAGCAGAAGAACAAAAGATTTGTGTTGCCAGTTCTCATGGGTTTGTTGCAAATATTGAAGTATTTATTGTCCCTTTCAAAGTTTCTATTCCTGAAGTCAGATATTTTCCTGAGAATCTCATCTGATAGTTAAAAAAAACCCCAAACAACAAAACAAAATGGTTTACATGTCAAAAATATTTTTCATTCTTTAGAATTTTTTTTTTTTTACTTCAGTCTCATGAATTCTGAATGCTTGCATTTGGCAATGTGGGAAGACTAAGAAGTCTATAAAAGGTTGTTTGTAAAACAAGACTAAAAATCAAGTTAATGGTTACTATGTAATTTAATAATCAGCCTTAATTCTAGACAAGACTAACTAAATGTTATATAATCAAAGAATAAGGGAACACTTGATTTCTTTGAAACAGAAATTTTAAACAAGTACAAGGAAATAATTTACTCCTTTTAAAATTAACTTGTGGGACTCACTGTTGCAGTACATTTTGTCCTAAATAAATACCATATTTATGTGTATAATTATTATGTCTAAAAATATAAACAGCCATAAAATCATAATTTTATTGAGCATACTTTCTGGTACTGCATTAACTAAGGTAAAACTAGGGGTGTTAATTATATTTATGAAATAAAATGCCCCATTAGATTTGAAAGAATGAATTATTCTTTTGTGATATAATCTGTGAATTAAAGGAGGTTTTTGATGCATTATATGCTAAGCATTTATCCCAGCTAACTTCAAGTGCCCAGATATGTCACTCCTGTCTTCCTTCAATAGTAAAAAAAAAGAAAAAGATCATTGGTATTTCAGATCATATCACATCTTAACCTGCACTGTGAAGGTGATTGTTCCTCTCCACTGCAGTGGATCTAGGTTGCTAGCTTAGAAGTTTTTAGAGGACCTCTAGAGATGCCTTCTAACCTAATTTACCCTACAAATTATTCTATGTTCCTTAGTCATCTCCTCTAAGAACCCAAAGGCTTCTTCCATATTAATGGTTTAGTTCAGCTCCTGAAATTTATCTCCCAATTTTCTACCTATTTCTGTGCTTTAGTTCACACTGGGACAGACAACCTGGAGGAAGCAAAACTGAAAGATGCACCCTGGGAATGTACTTGCAGAGTGTTACAGCAGCAACAGGGCATTCAGCTCCGGAGCTAGTCCAAATTGAAAAACACCGAAAATATGTACAATGAGATGTTGATCCTCAGCACCAGCTGCTGTGAACTGCAGATCCGTTCCTGTTGGTCTGTGTTACTGCCTAATGTGGACATAGCTGGGCCCGGCAGCAATGAATCCAAGCCTGCAGGCTCAGGGTATGGCAGAATCCACAAAACACAGATCAAACATTGTGACAGTATCATCTGAAAGGGAAGCAGTTTTACTTCACTAACATTTCAGAAGATCTTCCAGCCTGTTTGAACACGGAACAGTGCAAGCACCAAAATATTCAGTCATTTAACAGAGTTCATACAGGACCACAGAAATAATTTGGAACAATTTTACTACAGAGTTGCACAGTTTTCAAAAGATTAATTTTCCTTTTTTCTTTATTTCTCTTGGAAATGTTACACAGACTTTGTACAGCTATGTATAACTAGTATAAGTACCAAGTATACATTTGCTTAACCTTCTAAAACAGACATTATTTATGCAGAGCATAGCTGCAATTGCTGTGAAAAAAAAACCAAACGGATATTGACAGCATTTGAAATAAAAATGCCTCATACTACCAGAAAGACTAATTGCTATTTCTGATGAATCTCCTATTTTTAAAATGGCCTAATCCACAGAAATAGGTTACTAGAAATCATGCATAATGCTAGTAAACATTAGATATCGCATTCAAACTTCATCTGAAAAAGTCCATGCTTAGTGTTGCTTTTCAAAAAGAAGCAGTAGTGCTGAACATCTTACTATTTCACCTCTAAAGTTACTGGACCGTGTCACAGTAAGAGCAATCAATATTGGTTAATAGGCCAGATCTGTGTTATTAGTATTCTTTACAACCTTGACATACTTCATTTTATGTACAGATTGCCTATGAAAACTTGGGCTTATATCTTGTCTAGACAATGCCTTACATGGCCATTCAAATTAATAATGTGCCAGAATTATCCTATGCTTAATGCAGCTGTGCTCTGTATTGACTCTGAAAATTAAATTTACTTCATGGTGCCTATTGACAGCTGGGTCTCAAGCATATTTAATGGATTTGAATGGAGTTTGGGCTATGGCTTATGCCTCCAAGCAAAATGTTGATAGCTAATAATTTTCATTAAAAGTGAGAGTGTTTATCTATAAACGTTGCAGTTCTTAGTATATGAAGTCAGCATAAAAAAAAGTTTAAGATCACCTTTCAGTTCACTCAAGGCACCCAGAAGGAATCAAGAGAAAAGAGAAATAGCCTGTTTGCTGTCTTTAAATGCAATTCTTTGGCTTATTAACAATGTATTTGCAAATATGTGGTAAGGGAATCCTATTCTAGATGAGAAAAATAGCTTTAGTTCCAAGAAGACAGAGACAATACCTCAAGTTGCATCTGAACATAATGAAAAACCTCATACATAATATATTTATTGGCAGCTCTGGAAATTGAACTTCTTTATTTATTGACAGCTTACATACAGCATAGGCAGTGCAAGTTTCTTTCACTGCTAAGCCAACATACTTTTTGGCTGGACAGAAGAAACTACTTTTTTCTAAAGGAAATAGAATTTATTCACCATATCCAGTTGTTCTTTGGATAATCTATGAAATGTCAAAAAAAGGTGTAAGCCAGTACCAATTTTTCTTGTCACTTTTATACTCCTAAATATGTTCTCAAGAGACGCCTAACAGAAACAAATTACTCATTACTAATATGAGACTGACTTCTGCCACTATCTACAGGTAGACAGTTACACGTCTAATTACAGGGAAAGCTAAAAGCCCCTTAAGAAAACAACCAAACAACTTCCTTTTTATAATTAATATCAAAACTGATTCTTTTGGTTCTAGCAGCCATCAGATAAGCAGGTAAAATTGACCTTTTTTCTGACCCCTACCCCAAGTGAAAATTTCTTGCCACATATCCTTGATAGAGTTACAGAGCAAATGGCAGTATTTGCTTGAGATAAGGCTGCATGACATTGTTTTAATTCCTGTTCTCCAGTCCTTCTTCAGTCTGAAATTATAACTTACAAAAAATAAATAGGTAAATAAATTGAACATTCCTGCTATTTTTAAGCACAAGAAGAGTGAAAAACATGCTTGCTAACTTTCATGTGATAATAAACTTTCTTGGACGACATGACAAGGATAAAATATTAAAATTGGCAAATGAGAGGATAGGCCTGCAGTATGTTTTGCACAGAAAACAGGCAGCTTAGGAAGGACTGCACTGGGCTTTAGCAGAAATCAAAGCAGTCCTGAAATTCAGATGCACATGCTACAGGCTCTAGCAGGCTTTGTGAAGTCCATTAGCAGATACCCTGGCAGTTTACCTTGCATGCAGCTAAGCTGTTTCTATTTAGGACCTTCCAAAATGTGTTTTGTACTGAAATTGAACTGAAAAAATGTTGGGTTTTCTGCTTGTTTCTTCTCTTTTTGCTACAGAATCTAACACATTCTGTGCAAAAGTTTGTGCAAAGATTAAGAAATAAATGCACATATTATAGATGTAATTTCTGTACAGATACATAACAGAGAAATGTTATACATACACACATGCCTATATCCATACATAGAAATACACATGCATATAAAATACAGAATAATACATAACCCAGAGAAATAAAACAGAGAAATGCATTACAAACAGAAAACAAATATGACACCTGGCTCAGCTTCCTAAGAACTGTCAGAAACAACTACAGGCTCTGACTACCATCACAGGCAGCAATGATTAAAAACCAAAAAGGAGTAGTAGGATGATGTGGAAGAATGTTTAAAAGATTAATCAAAGTTGCCAGGGTATAATGGATATAAAGATTAAGGACGGGCAGTGACATACAGGCCAACCTGCTGTTAAATTGCAATTAAAAAGAAAGCAAGAGGGCATGACGTTACCAGCTGGCACATCCTCCATAGGTAGGAAATATTGTGTGATATTCCATGGTCTCAAATAATATGTGTTGTGAAGCAAATATACAAAAGCTTCCCAGATAATGTTACTTTTCACATTTTCTTCTTTTGCATGGTTCACCTTACAATTCAGGCATTTTAGTGATTGATAATATCTTTAATTGGAAATGGTGGTTTTGAAGATAAATTCCTACAAGTTTCTTCCTGTTGGACTTTCCATTGAATTTACTCTCATGAGAAGAAGGGGGTTGCCTCCTTAGAGAGGAAAATCAGGTTATACACCATGAATCTTTCATATATCCCAAGATTTGAGAGATCTGATTGAATTTAAGAGCTTTTTAAGCCAGAATCTCATGACTGCAGCCCCACTTTCTGATGACATAAACTGACTACAATTGTCTTTCCTTCCACAGCACTTTTTTCTGCAAGAAACTGCAAGAATAGTGTGCCTCTCTCTGACAACAGTGCTTGGAAGTGCTTGGATATGTCTTTTATCCTCTCTCAGTTATTTTGACTGTTGGCAGTCCTGCTATGCCTTTTGCCTTTCTGACAACCTGCACAGACCTCAGCTTTATGCAGAAGTCCAAAGAGCATAATCCCATATCTCTTTTGTACTGAGAAACATTATTTGTAACCTGAAATGTATGGTTTTTTAAACAAATTAAGAAACTGTTGAGATTGATTTTATTGGAAAAGGAGCGACTTTTAGCCCATGAAGACAATAGTTAATGTCTTTCAATAGTCAAGGTGAAACATCAGTTGGACAATGTATTCTCATTTTGATAGAACATTGATATTACTAACCATACTTCTTGATGCCAAAAGTTTTTCTTCCTATGACTCTAAGCAAACAAAAGAACAAAGATTGTTTCAATAACGCTGTCAGAACTGTCCAAATAATAGTTCCGTTACAGTTTTTCATTATTAAGATAAAACCCAGGAAACTCAGCTAGTCTTCACAGGCACAGAAGAAAGTCATCGTTTTTTCTGTTTTACACACTTACCTTTAGAAATGTATCAAACCTTTCAATTGTCTCCCTTAAATTTTTGCCATTGCTAATGACGGATGAGGTACACCATAAAAAACTGAAAATGTGTCCCAAAAGAGTACTTTAATAGCAGATTCACCCCCTGCAAATGTCAGAAGGGGTTTTTTCCTCCTTTCCTTTTTCTCTCCTTTCTCTCTCTTTTCTCTTCTTTCCATGTGTAAAAATAAAGCGCCTCTTAGTCTTTTAGGGCTTACCTGGTGATGGATTGATAAGGTAGGACTAGATTCTATATATTCCACACATTTTAAATGGCAGGAACTGGGAGTCATATTTCCAACTCATGAAAGTAAGTCTGGTTTCTAAATTTTTACACAATTACCATACTATGACACTCCATGACTTGAAATTTCCATGGCACATATACTTTTAAAGTAGAGACAACTAAGACATTCCTTTTATGCTATTTTGCTCTTCCATAGCTACAGAAAACAATAGCTAAGAACTTTTAATTAATTTCTATAATACAAGTCCTGATAACATCCACTCATGGGCCATTTTTAATTTTGAAATAAAAGAAATTAAATAAAATAATTTCCTAATAGTTATAATAGATTCCGGTTTGCTAGAATACATAATCTAATTAACTACTGACAGCACAGAAAATTTTACTAACTCTGAACAGGTTTTTCTTTCCACTCCCTACTCTCAGAACACCAGCTTCCAGGACAAACCAGGGTCCTCACCATATAGGAGACGATGAAAGAACTGATGCAGGCTACGCAGCATAAGATGGATTATAGAAAATGCATCTTTATGTCCTCTCTGGGTTCTGTAATCACTTCTTTATCACCAGATCCCCACTGCACAGCTACATTTTCTATTTGGATCTTACCTGTAAAATACAGGCCAGTCACTAAACCATGAAAAATAGTAAATACATAAATTATAAGCAAATCTGATATGGGACAGATTTCAATAGTTTGGGGAGGACCTCAAGGAAGTTGATGCTGTATGTAACAGCATTCCTGAAAATCAGTGTCTAAGACACATGTTGGTAGCTTGGAATTTCTAATGAAGTGTGCTTTTATATCCCTTTAAATCCTCCTAAAAATTAAGTATATTGTTTAAAATTTCACCTGCATTACTTCCAATCTCCAGATGGATTTTATTTGCATAAGAGTTCCCAGGAGGGCTTTGCTATAAAGAAGTCTTGCTGAACAAATTACAGAACTAATCATTTCTTTAAACAGACATTTGTAAATAAAAGATCTATACAATATGTCAGATGTGAAAGGTTAGCCACCGTGCACAATAACAAAATAATTTAATTTTCCATAAATGACTTTGCTTTAATTAATTAGGAGGTGAACTGAGCCTCAACTCCAAACATAGGTGCGGGAGAATACTCACACGTATGCCAAGAAGCAGATTGTAAAAAAAAAGTGAAGTTGAAAACTCCTTTCCCTTCACTAATAAGTGCAAACCTAAAGTTTCTGCAAGCAGGGGAAGCTCTTAGAGTCAGCTCTCAAGACTGCTTTGTATCACTACATGACAGGAAAGTGGCTATAAAGACTGTGGAATGGACACTTATGTGCTTTATTTGACCTTTAGTTATGGTTTCCCATTAGGAAGGAGATCCTTCAATGGTAGCAAGGTGACAAAATCAACAGGATTAAATCTCTAACTACTGGCAAATATCTAGAATGAAGGTCAACAACACATTTGAGATCTTTTTTTTTTTTTTAAATAGTACCTGTAGCAGGCAGTGCAAGTCTCAGTTTTAAACCCAAACATATAAATTATTACGTATAGGAACAAAAGAAGTGACAAAAATCCCCATGATGTATCTATCTTGATTATTTTTCACCCTGAAACTTTTTTGGGGAATCATTGTCATGGCTGTCTTTTGGAACTATAGTCACAGTCCACAGGTTCACATGTGACTAGTAATACCTCTAGGGACTTCCAGTAAATCCTATAAACTCTTCAGAGAGGCAGAATTACTCATGTGCATAATTATCTGAGTGACAGATAATTATCTAATAGTAGTTTCTTTAAGTCTGAAGTTTTAAAGCATTAATTTATAATAGTAACGGTGTATCCCTTTTAGTGGAATATTATTGCAATTGGCCTAATATGTGTTTTTTATCTTTTATCTCCCAAGGCCTGAGGGATGGAGGGAGGGAGGGAGGAAAGAGAGGGCAGAAAAACAGTAAACCGGTGACTGCTCTTATCTTTGACATGCTGTGAATAGACAGGATATTAGACTAATACCCACAAAATCACAGATAAATGATTATCTTGTCTTGATTACTACTGCCCTTTAACAGGCTCCTTTTTTTAGCCAAAGACATTAGTTCTAATTTATTTGACACAAATTTCAAGGCCTTCTGCCAAGAGGAGAGCAAAAGCTTCATGAAAATGTTCTTAGCATAAATTTGGGACATCACTTGTAAAATGAGTTGATAAAAATAAAGAAAGGTCTTTCTACTGAAACCAGGGGATCTCCTAATTTAAAGCAGCTCTGGTTTCTATATTTTACCATGTATTTATAATAAAGACTTAACTCACCTTTGATGTGAACTTCCTAGCAAAAGCTGAAGCTTAGAGACTGTCTATATTATAAGCACTTAATCATAACGTACAGGAGAGCACACTTCATACCATCATGTGATTTATTTCCTTACAGAATAACCTTTAGGAACAAGAAGTCTTTTATTTTTTCTGTTATGTTTCTATGCTAATTAATTTTTGAGAAGAGTCAACACTTTATTTCAGCTGCCAGGGAAATTATTTACCTTGCCGTAGGAAAGTGCATCACTGCATTACAAACCTCACTCGCTATTGGCGAGGTTCCTAACAGCCCGGGATGTCGGTGAATAATGCCAGTGTTACTTTGTTATGTGTATTCTAAGAAACATTTTTTTTTTAGCTTTTTTGATCCATTTCTGCTGAGTAATACACGCTACCACTTTCACAGTTACACAGGTTTAACCTGGAGTGGTTAATTTGGCTTGAGTTTTGGTTGGTTGGTTTTACATTTTTGTTACTTCTAATGTCGACTACATAAGAAAAAAATGAATTATAAACTATATTCTGCTTTTCTTATTACCAAGGGTCCCTGGGTGAGGAGGCAGGTGTGTGTGTACAGGGGGGTGATTCTCCAGTCCAGCAGTGGATTTGCAGTTGCTACAGTTACCTTTTTCATCTTTGTTTTGGCTGGTTTCTGTCATTCCTAAGCGGCTTTGTGTGTAATGAGACTATTGTTCAATAACAGGAAGCCACATTTTCTGTCTTTCTGCCATAACTTGTTTGGGCCCTGGTACCTGTAGTCCTTCTCGTATTCAACCCACATTAAATTTCATCGTAGAATTACAGAATAATTTATGTTGGGAGACACCTCAACAAGTCCAGTCTCCTGCTCCAAGCAGGGCTAACTTAAAGGTTAGATCACATTGATCAGAGTCTAGTCCATCTGAATTTTACCGTCTCCAGCCTCTATTTTTAGAAAAACAAAAGTGAGAATACTTCAAAGGCACAGTTCAAATAGACCTAGTAGCTACTTCAAGACGATTAATTCATTATAGTATGACTTTGGCATAAATACAGTTCTGAGTAGGACCAAATCAATAATGACAAGCACTTTAATTAACATTGTCTGAGTATTTTGCAAATATTTGAAATTTACTAGAAAGAAAAGAATAAACATTATTAGTTGCATTGGAAGTTTCGAGTAGACGGCTTGTCATTTTTTTAGGGCTTCATTCAGAAGAAGTACTCATGGATATTCCCATCAAAGCAGCCTTTTCTCCAGAAATTGTAGAATATATTTCTACCCTAGCCTTGATTCTGAAAAGACTCAGATGTCTGATTAAATTCAGGTGGAAGTAGTTCCACTGAAATAATCCAGCTACTAAAAATCCCTATGAAATTAAATCAAAGAAATACTTTTAAAACCCTTAAATATAATTTCTACTTTTATTCATGGAAGGTAAGAATGACCTGATTAGAAAATAACAGAGATTAAGTCTTACTTTCTTTACAGAGATTATGACATTTTCTTCAGGTTTCTGATACAAAGATCAAATTTAGGTACACGTGAACTTGGTACCATTTTGTCATGGACCCAAATCCTCTCTTGTTTACCCATTGAAATTTCTATTCACCTAATTGGAAGCTTTCTATGCTTAAGGAGTAAAAACTAGCTGAAAAGTTATTTTCAGGAAAACAAAAAAAAATCAAATATTTATGAGTAAGAAAGGCAATTTACTACAAATGCTAAAAATAACATGTTAACATTGAGACTTGCCATAGTTAATGACTGCTGTTTTCAAAGACAATAGTTTAACAGCCTTGTGCAATAGGAAGCAAGAGGGTTTGGAATAATATTATTTATTTGGATTAAATACCACATAACTGAAATTTGCCTGAAGTAAAATTATACTGAATAGAAAATAGAAGCTGAACTGATTGACTTTAATAAATCTAAAGGTTGAACAATCAAACCTTAACTGAAGAATATAGAGGAAACATTCATCCGGTTCTTTGTTAGAGATTCTTTTTAGAAATTTGCCAGAATAGTCATAATAAGAGGTATAATTAAGCAATCAGCCTTTTCAGAGATACATCTGTAATAACTGCCAACAGTGAAGTATCTTATTGTGGATTATACTTCATGTAATTTAAGAATAACAACTGTAATTGTAAGTAAAGCTTATGGCATCATACTTCATGTTTACACAGGTGTGATGTTATAATTTATCAGAGTGAAAGCTTTCTTTAACACAGGAACAGTATAAAAACACCTTACAACATTGCCAGAAGTAGTTGGATAGTTAACAAACAAGTGTATTCACCTGTTCAGAAACAGCTCTGCATGCTCTGTGTGAAATGTCTGCCCTCCATCACTTAAATCAAAGTGCTTTGAGCATGGAGGGGAAGCTTTTTGGACTGTTCTAGCTGGTCAGTTTTGTACTATTGCCAAATCTGCTGCCGCTGGGTCCCAAATACATGCTTGGCCCACGCAGCCAATCATGGAAGCAGCCAGCCCTCATTGTCTCCTTTTGTGTCAGTGTTTCTGGACAGGGAGAAGTGTTCCTGCTGAAGGAGCCGGTGCTGATTGCATGCAGGGACCCAGCTAGCAGTTGGGAGCAGCAGCAGCCACTGGCCTCGCCGGATACACTGAGAGGCCACTGCCAATATCCATTGTCTGGGAACTGCCTGGCTGGGCTAGGCAGAAGAAGGTGGCAGCAGCTCAAGAGGCATTTCCAAACACTTATAGCTCTCTGTGTTTGTCGCTGTGGACTGGAACTGGTAAGAAGCTGTTTTAGGATGAAGAGTGCTTGGCCGCCATGCAACAACTCAGTCACATCCCATTTCCCACCAGCAGCCAGCACCCACTTAGCCCATACTGTTCCCTCCTTCCATACCCAGCTTTGCTGGTGCAGGTTTGTGGTACACCTGATATAAAGAACATTTCACTGGCATCCTTCCACCTTGCTTGTAATTGTGTATACCACCTCCTCTCCATTTGTCATTACAGAAATTCCCTGGACAGCAACAACTTCAGTGGGAAAGCATTTGTATATTTTTTGCTGCCTCTGGGTCATGCTATACAGCAGTTTTGAGTTTCCGTTCTCATCTACAGTGGAAGAGTCTGGAGACATAAAAGGACATCTAGATATATGATCTTTACCTATATGTATTAGCAGCAAGGGAGCAGAGGACTATACTTTTGTAATCAATATTTAAGATAATCTCATTCACTGTCCAGTGTGGAAGCAACATGGCTTGTTTTTCAGTCTATTGACACATCATCCTTTTTAAAGGTAAAGCACAGTAATAGTGGCAATTACAGTAACTGTTCTTGCACTGGGAAATTTTAATGTTTGCAGGACCCAGGCCTTGAGATTGTTTGCAATCAGTCAACTGTCCCACAAAGGTAAAATATATCCCAAGAGAAGATATGCTCCTCTTCTCATTTCCAGAAATAAAATGTGGAGCTCGATACTTGTAATATTTCCAGGAAAAAAAACAACTTTACAATACTAGATTAAGCACTCAGACATTTTATATTCTTGACTTCCAGTGATTAAGAAGTTGGCCATACCTGATCTATGGCACTAAATCCAAATGTATAAACCCATGAAGTAAACATAAAGATTTTTCTATTCTCGTCATTTTATTGCAAACTTTAGGCCAGAGTCTCAGCTACTGTACTTCAGCCTCTCCTCCCTCGATACAGATTTACTGCTGATAACATTTAGGACTGTGTCCATACTTAAAAATGTGTTTTCAGGGGGTTTTGTTGCTTTTTTTTTTATTTTTAAATGCAGGAAAGAATGGAGCACACTTACAGGGAGAAAGAGTTGAAGACTATTCTTTTATTTTCTTACTTATGTTTGAAGCCCTTTTCTTCAATCTTTAATCTTTTTTTATTTTATTTTTTAAATTTCATATCTATGATATATTATCATTAGACAAAGATTTAGCAAGGTAAGTAACTCCTATGTACCTATACACACACAGGGGGAAACATAAGTGTTTGCAGCCTTCGAGTCTATTACCACTTTGCTCTCTGACCTCCACTACACCCAGCATAGATTAATTCTGAGAAGAGGAACAAGTATAGTGGGAAATTGATACATCAGGTAGCAGTAGGGCTGTGTATTTAAGTGTATCCTTTTGTTTGTGGCACTGCAGGATTGAACTGTCAGAGAAAATTGTGAAGGACTGGCTTGATTATTTAGCACTTTTAATTTTAAATTGCTTCTCTATTGATACAGAAGAAGGCAATACGGATGCAGAAGGCAAAGACAGGGACTGGAAGAAGGAAGATCCACCCATTGTAAGTGAAGATCAGGTTTGAGACCATCTAAAGAAGCTGAAGGTGTACAAGTCCTTGGGACCCGATGAGATTCATCATGAATCCCAAGCAAATTGGTAGATGGAATTTCTAAACCACTTTCCATTATATTTGAAAAGTCATGGCACTCTGTTGAAGCTCCCTCTGACTGGAAAAGGGGAAACATAACCCTCATTTTCAAAAAAGGAAAAAAGTAAGACCCAGGAAACTATGGGCCAGTCAGTCTCACCTCTGTGCCCACCAAGATCATGGAGCAGATCCTCCTGAAGGCTCTGCCAAGGCACATGGGAAAGGA